>JAOVVO010000129.1:0-151604 GCA_028564675.1 Onchocerca lupi | reverse complement strand
TATATATATATACTATCAATAATTCCTGTTTCTCAAGCTTAACTTTTTTTTTAAAATCTTTTAGGTTAATTTAATAAAAGATTTCTAATAGATTATACTTTTTTACTAAAAGATTTTCTAAAATATACATTTTTCCTTCTAAATTTAATAAATATATATGCATTTAATATTACCACTTACAGATAATAATATCTTTTTTTTTAACTAACTGAATATTATAACATTTTGAAAAAAAAAAATGAAAAATTTCTAAATTTCAAACGAATTTGATATTTTTGCTATGTTTAAAAATCATGCACGTATAAATCAAATATGACATGACGAATATTTTTCATCACATTCTATTAGTTATTTCTAGATTATTTATAAATTTTCGGCAAAAGAAAAATTTTTTTTAATTTTTGCTGAAAAAGAATGTGAGGTCAAAAGTTAAAGATCAAATAAATCCATTTCAACTGATAAATAACTTTGTCTGATAAACATATACAGTTCGATCATTATGTGGTAAACAACCTATGATTGAATTCAATTAGTGATTCTTGACGGAATAGTTAATTATGGCATCTTTCCAAATACTTAATCATCCAAATATGCACCATATTTTTATTCGGAATGCACATGTCATCCAGAAAAACGGATGATACAAATGGTTAAAACAAATATCTATGATAATTGTAATAATTAATTTAACAAGCATAAAATTATTCCAAATCATTTGATTAATGATGAATTTATTATGGTGTAAAAATATAATTTTATTTCCTTAATCATTTCATTATTCGTTCATTACTTCAATCATACATTACGGAATTCCGGAATAGATCTCTCATATTTCCTGAATATTTTATATTTATCCCAATATTTATTTAATTTAATTTTTAATTAGAAATTGATATCTGACTTCGTCTGGCAAACATGTGTAATTAAATCATCAATATAACCATATATGATAAAAAAGCTATGATTAAATTCAATTAATAATTGTTAGTGGAATAATTTACTTATTAATTATGGCATCAGAATAAAATTCCTGAAATAAATTTTTCATATTTCTTAAAATTTAATTATCTTTAATCAAGAACTATTAAATTAATTTGATTAGCAAAAAAAATAATTCATTCTACTTTTTGACCTTTTACTCTTGTTCCTCTATCTCCTTTTTTTCTTTGTCTTCCCCAAGTTGACCTCATTTTTGGCCAAATTCTCATTTTCACTAAATTATATCAATTGTCACCAATCGTCATCATCCGATTTTATTATTATTCTTTTCCTCTCTTCAGTTTTCTTTCTCCCTCATAAATAACTCGTCTTGCCTATTTACATTCAAATGTATACGTCGTAAATGTAAACAATAATAAATTTTGGCAACAACATTATTACCATTATTATCATAACCTATCTGTTTCGTCTTATTCTTTCGTCGTCCACTTCATCAATCTATTTTGTTTATTATTTTCATCCTTCCTTTTCATTCTTTTTTCTTTTTTTTTTTCAAAAAAGTTTTCTTTTTTGTTTTAAAAATTTCAATTAATCTATTTTGAAAAATAATTTTTTTCTATTATCTATACTTGTTTTGGCTAAAAATTTTTTCCTTTTTTCTTTAACAATATCAATTATTACTTTTTTTTTTTTTTTTTGTAAATAAGTTAAAATCTATTAGTGCTAATTTATCAGGAGCTAAAAAAACAAACTTTTTTATCTTTGCTATTTATCATTTTTGTTTTATTTTAAACTTCACCAAAAGAAAAAAAAATAAAATAATTATTTAAAATTCCGAAAAAAACCTGAAACTTTAAGCTTTTTTAAAATGAAAGAAAGTAAATTTGCTTTTTTTTTTTAATAAGAAACTCCCAAAACTCTTAAAAGAAATTTAACTCTAATTCTTAATAAAAATCGAAAATTTGAAATTTACAGTTTGAAAATAAGAAAGAAATTTAATTCTAATTCTTAACAGAAAAAATTGAAAGTTAATTTATAATTCAAAAATAAGAATGAAGAGAATGGGGAAAGAGATATGATTAAGCTAATTAATTTCAAATTTTTACCTTTATTTTAATATAGTTGTAAGAGAAGATAAACTTTGAAAGAATGAAAAATAATAATAATGCTGCTATCGATTGGATATTAATTATTATTAATTAGCACCAATTTTTTATATTTTTTTTTAGGAATTTTTACCTTCCTTTTGTTTTTTTATAAGAAATTTAACGAAACTTAATTCATAAAAATTTTCACTTTTTCGTCATCCAGTAATTTACGATGCATAATTTTTTCATATTTATGCGATCGATGAAGAGATGATTTCTTCTGTTTTTTCTTCCACAACCTCATTTTTTCGAATTTATTAGCATGCAAAATTTGCATACTGATAACTGATTATTTATGATAATAAGAATAAAAGAATGCAATATATATATTTAAAAAGACTGGAGATTGAAATGACTTGAAGAAGAAAGAAGAGAAAATCAGTAATCAATATTTCGTATTTTTTCATTTCCAATCATTTACGGAAGGAAATTTAAGGCAAATGAAAAGGATGGAATTATGATGGTCGTTGTGTTTGATAATTATTGCAATTATTGCCATTGTTATTGTCCTTGCTATTGATGTTATTGCTATTGTTGTTGTTGTTATTGTTGTTGTTTTGTTGCTTTGTTGTTGTTTTGTTGTTGTTGTTATTGTTATTCTTGTTATTTTTGTTGTTGTTGTTGTTAGTATTATTAATAATAATAATGATATTATTATTAATTGATAATATTATCAATTACTGTTAATGTTATTATGCTTATTTTTACTTATTTTTGACAAAGAAAATGAGGTAAAATGAATGAATGATTGATGATAATATTACTAGATAAAAACATATAACGAATGAAATGGATAATTTTTATTATTTTTTTATTTTGCTTTTTCATCTTTACTTCCTTCTATTTATTTCATGAAATTTTATCGATTAAATATTTCTTAGCAATAATTTTTCCATCAAATTGAAATTTACTAATTTTTTCAGATTTACTGATTAGATTTTTTCTTCTCATTTTTTAACACTTATTGATTAGTTTTATTTATTGGGTAGACTAAATTTTTTTTCTCTTTGTTTATCAATAATTTTTCATTTCTGAAAATTATATATATATATAGATACAGAAATTACCAGTAATACTTGTTTGTTTTATTTGAAAAAAAAAATGAATTTAAAATTCTGCTTTATAATTTAAATTTGATTATTGCAAAAACTAAAAATCTTTCATTAAATTATTTCATTTCTTCAATTATATTTTCTCTAATTCCTATAATCTGTTAGACTTGTTTTCTTTTAATTAAAAAGAAAAAATTCATCAATTTGTTTCATTCTTTTTTATTAAATTTTCTTCTTCATTTACAATATAATAGGTGCTGTTTTCTTTTTTGAATTTAATTGGGAAGGAAAACAGGCGAATCGAACTATTTCAATTTTTGTAATTGTTGAAAACAAAACTGGAGGTAAAGAAAGGAGAAAAATCTTGCGAATAATGCGAAAATGTCATATTTCATTTATTTGAAAAAATTTCGATTTTGTTTCTTCCTTCTTCTTTTTGGATTATATTTGAAAAATTCAAAAATATTCGAAAATTATATTTAAAAGAACAATTGAATGATCGATTTATATGAGTGAGGAAGTTAAGCTCATTCATCGGAAGTTTATTAATATTAAATCAATAATTACAAGGATTTTTATATTGCCGAATGTAATCAGAAATTAAAGTAGCATTAATGCCGTATTAAAAAAGAAGAAATTCTGGTTTGATTGTTATTATTGTTATCATTGCTATTTTTATCATGCATTATTATTAATTATTATTTACTACAATTTGTTGGTTGCATATATTATTATTTTTATTAGAATTTGAACTGGAATCGCTAGTCAAATATTTTAAATTTCAAGAATTTATTTTTCACTTTAATCTTTCTTCTTTTTATCTTTTTACTATCCTACTTTCATTTTGCATTTTAATTAGCTATATTATTTATTAATTATTACAATTATAAAAACATTTCGCAAGTCAAATTATAGTATTTATGGTGTAAAATTATGATTTACTATCATTTTGAAATTTTGTGAATTTTTAAATCGTTGAAAAATCGATCTTTTCTTCTTCATTCCCACAAACAAGTAGATGGATGTAAGTGAAAAAAAAAAATAAAAAAATTGAAAAATATGACAAAATTCGAGCAAATACTTATTTGACTTCTCATCTTTTCCGATTTCCTGTCTTCGCTGTTCCTTCGAACTTTTCATCATCTTTCGAGAGGACCAAAACTTGTTTGAAAGTTTCAAAATTTTCCCTCCCACTCTTTTTCCTTTATTAATTGTTTCAAAAATGAAAGACGAAAAATTAGAAAAAAGATGATTAGTATCAGTTGATAAATAATTCATACTTTATGTCCTTTTTTTTTTTCATTTCTTTTTTCTCGATAAAATTTAAAGCAAATGAATTTTGTAAGTAAATTGATTTATTTGTCACAAAATAAAAAGAAGGAAAATTTCTTTTCTTGCTTTATTCATCGTTTCATCTATATCTTTTCAATTTTCTTTCCTTCTTTCTTTTCCCCATTTCTAATTATTTCTAGCATTTTTCCAATTTTACAACTTTTTTTTTCCTTTTTCAATCGATTTTTAAAATTAATCTTCTTTTCATCCATCCATAATTGTTAACGTTATTTTACTTATTTATAATTATTGGTTAATTAAGAAATATGCACATAGAATAAATGAAATGACTAGGATTAAATTTATTTTTATATGCTCCCTATATAATTTATTGATTTTAGTAGCATAAATAAATTCTTCACTTCAATTTTACAATTTTTATCTATTCTCGGGTAAATATTAATTTGCATATGTGACGTAAGTTCATATTTTGCTCAGAATTTTCAGTAATAGGATGAAAATTTTGTTGAAATTAGATTGTCAGGTGCATATGGCAATTAATTAATACAAATAAATGACATTAGTAACAAAATAATTAGGGAGAATTAATAAGTTTTTAGAACTAAGATATAATATTTGGGATTCTTTTGCTCCTATTTTCTTTTAGTAAAAATTTCCGGAAATTTTAGTATTAGAATTGGGAAATTTGTTTTTTTGTTTTTCAAAATTCAAAATTAATGACGCAAAAATTGAATTAATTTTTGATGAATTTTTATGAATTATGTAAATTAGTTAAAAACAATGGTATTTTTCCTAACTATAAAGCGGAAAAAAAGTGAGTTACTGAAAGGAGTTTAAAAATCTTAGAAAAATTTTTAATCAAAATTTAAGCTTTCCATATTATAATTATATCCATTTGTTATCACAATCATAACATTCTTATCTTTCCTTTAATTATGCTATTGATAAAATTATTTTATCATTTCCTTTCAAAAATAATTCAATTTAATCTAATTCAATTCAATTTATTTAATTTCCATTCGATCATTATTTTATCAGCACACATCTATCAATTTCTTTTCTCCTAAATAAATATGTATATAGTAGGTCGAAAATTGCAGTTATTACATTTTTATAATAATATTAAAGGAAATATAATTTTTACAATTCTCTCTAGTCATAGTGTAAGATCAAATAATCCGAATTGAAATATTTGTTTGGATTGATTAGTGATTAAATTATCAACAATGATGATATTGAATATTACGCTGTTGTTTATTCTTACATTTTCTCAAAATGTATAATAATTTTGAAAATTTTGAGATGAAAGTTTGTTGCCAGAAGTATTTACATAAATCCTTCTCCTCAATAGCCACCTGTATTGTTTATGTCTTACTCAATTGTGTAAAGTAAATTGATGTGATGATATGTTTCGTGAAAATGAAGCATTTCATTTTGATTTCTGATCATTTCATTTCTCTTCTTCCTAACTTCTTCTCATCTTTTGTTTCAAATTTTCTATTTTTTGTTTATTTGTTATTTATTCTAAAATGACAAAAATTTCATTTAATTCATTTGATTATTTATTCTAAGATTAATTCATTTCATTATTTATTTTAGAATTAATTCATTTTATTAATTTTATTATTTACTCTAAAGCTAAATTCATTTTATTATTTATTCTTTATTCATTTTATCATTTATTCTAAAATTTACTTAAAGCATTGTATTACTTATTATTTAAAGTTAATTTATTTAATTATTTTTCCAAAATGACAACATTTTCTCATTTCATTTTTTTTTTTTTTTTTTTTTTTGATCATACCAATAAAATTTCATCATTTTTTCTTATCATATTTTTCGTTTTTTTATGTATGAAAAAATTCGAATAAATCAAGTTCGAAATATTAGAAAATACTGTCGAAAATAAATAAATAAATA
This sequence comes from Onchocerca lupi, assembly GCA_028564675.1. NCBI lineage: Eukaryota > Metazoa > Nematoda > Chromadorea > Rhabditida > Onchocercidae > Onchocerca > Onchocerca lupi. The sequence goes on along the minus strand of JAOVVO010000129.1, from coordinate 145,252 downwards.
ATAATAATAAATAAAAGAATATAGAAGTATTATATTGCCATTACATTCAACAATAATTTTTTCTTATTTCATTAATATTATCATTACTATTATTGGCATTGTTATTTGCAATTATTAATAATGTTAAAGCATTAATTGAGAGTATTATATTAAATTATTTTCTTGAAAAAAAAAACATTCGTAAACCTTATTTATGAAAGTTAAGCTTCAGAGTGAATTATTTTAATTTGAAAAAAATGCTAAAAAAAAAAATATCCGATTTACTCATTGATCTTCATATATTATTTATATTAAATAAATTGATTTTAGATTATTATTTGAATTTTGAAATGAGGAAGTAAATATCAAATTGAAATGAAGCAAGCTAAAATTGCTCAACTGTTGTATGAAAAAAATTAAATAAATCAAATAAATCGAAATTTTATTTTAATCGATTTATTTTAAATGATATAATAATTCATCACGGCTAGAAAATTTAATTACAGTAAACCTTAGCAGCTTTCAGTAATTAATTTTCGCTATTAGCCTTTGTTAATTAATTTTTACTAAAAATATTTTTGTTTTCAATCATTGACGTATTTTACTTCTCCAATCAAATTTCCATCTTATTTTCATGAAAGTTACGTCATCCAGTCTTTGCATCACTGATTTGTAATAAGTTTATATTATCAAAAATTTTCATCAATAACATTAATTCAAAAAAAAAAAAAAAAAAACTGGATTTGGAAATTTTAATCAAAGATTTAAAAATTCTGAATGAAAATTTTGATTTAAAATAGAAAAAGAGAAAATAATCAAATATTCTTATATTATTAACACTAGTATCATTACATTATATTATATGATATTAATTATATGAAATTCTTAATTGTTTATTCACAAATATTCGAAATTATCATTTTTGAGTTAAATAATCTTGCTTATTTATTTACATAAATTTGTTATTTGCTTAGATTGTAACATCTAATATATTAATAATAATTATATTCATCTTAATTAAGCAATAAATTAACATAATATTATGTATTCCATATTTATTTGCATTAATATTGCATGTTTTACATGCATGCATACTGCATAATGCATGTAATTTACTCTTTTAATACCATTCTTCTCCTTTCTTTCTTTTTTATTTTTATTTTCTTTTTCTTGCAACTAAATTATTCTTAAGTTGAAATTTTTATTGCTTTATTTTAGTAATTCGTAATATATATTTTTTTAGCGTCAATAAAAATTCAATTTCTTCATTTCCTTTTTTCTTCTCATTCTCTGTTCACTCAATTGTTAATTCTTTTTTTTCCTCCTTCTATTAATTTCATTTTGTTACCTGTTTTATATCTTTTTTTTCATTGGAATATTTCAAGTCTATTATTTAAATTTAAGTTTCATATTTATAATTTTTCCTATTTCTTCCTGTCTCTATCTATTTTGAATTGGATATGTTCTATTTATTATTCAACTTTGATTTTTATTCATATCATATTGTTTTATTTATTCTATTAGAACTATTACTGATGATGATGATGATGATGATGATGATGATAATAGGTATATTAATGATAATGGATTAATTATTACTACTACTATTGCTATTATTAAACTTCATGTTTCCATTGAAAAGATCAAGTCAAATAATTATTTGATCCATTAAGATTAGAATCATAGTAATAGTGATATGAATTTATAAAAATTAAGCAATTCTTTTTTTTTAAATATTGATTAAAAATTTTGTTCCTCATTATCTTTTTTCTCTTCCGTTTTCTCGATTTACTTCCTTATTATTTCTAAGTGCAAAATTTATGTTTATTTGAATAAAAAAATGCACTTTCTGATTACTTTCTTTGTTTTTTTTTTATTATAGTGATTCCGAAAACGATTATAAATATAAATCGCAACACTTGATTTCATCGAATTTCGAGACTAAAAATTCCTTTGCTGTATATTCTAGCGTTTGAATTTAGAATTCCGAAATTTCGAAATTTTCACGGAATTCATTTCCGTGAAAAAAAGATTGTCATTGCTACAAGAACGACTTATTCATTCTTCTGTGCTTTATTTGTTGAATCTGTCACAATCATCATCATTGAGCGGATTCTGTCCTGCTGTCGTGGTTTTTATCGATTATTTCGAAGATTTCTAATGGCTGCAATACCAGCTATTAAACTTGTCGAACCAATTAAAAAAGAAAGATCGAAAACTTTTCAGGCATTCATATTTTTGATCTTTTTTTCTGATTATCATTGACATCTAATAATTTAGTTTATCATTTTTCCAATTATCATTGATATCTAATAATTTGATCGAATTCTTACGATCATTTTAAAATGCTATCAAATTATAATCGTATTGTTAGTATTATCTTATTCAATCTTGATGAATGCATGATTTTTTTTTTCAACAAAAGTTTTGATTCATAATATTTGCCATCAAATCATTTATTTTACTTCGTAGTTGAAAATTATCGAATTTTAATTGTTAAATTTTGTTTCACTTTTTTAATAAAAATGGAATTTTATATGAAAATTTCATAATTGAAATTTTTACACAAAATGTTATTTCTGTTTGTAAAATAGAATAGTTCATTTCAAATTATTAATAACTAGACATTGAAAATGGAGTAGTCAAGCTAAATAGTAAATGAAATTGAAATGAAATTATAAAGTTACATTGGTTATATTTAATTTGTTATACATTTCATGAATGATATAAAGTGATCAAATTAAATGATTAGACTTGATTTTATGATAGTTACATTTCGGTTAATTAGAAATATTCAATTATTTAATTCTAATTCTTTCTTTAGGCTTACCTGCCAGATGGAGCTCGTACCTATAGCTGTGTACATTGTCGTGCAAATTTGGCTAATCATAATGAGCTCATTTCAAAGGTGTTTTTTTTTTCCTCTATTTTTTCTTCATTTTATCAAATTTCGGAATTTCATTTTTCAAAAAAATTCGTTTATCATTCGTTTTTAGTTCGTATTTCTTTTTCATTTTTAAAATTGTTTTATCGTTATATCAGGCAATTTCATCATATCTGAGTTTTTTTTTTCTTTAATTTTATTTCTCTTTCTTCATTTATTGTATTTTTTATTGAATTAAAGACGTTTCGAAAAAATAGAGGGAAAATATTTCATTTCCTTTTTTTTGCAGTCTTTCCAAGGTAGCCAAGGGAAAGCTTATTTGTTCAATTCTGTGTAAGTTCCTTTTTTTTTTTTTTTTTGTGTTTCAAATAAATTTTCGCTTAGCAATTCCTTTCTATCGATTATTCTAAAATAAAGTGTGAGGAATAACTTGAAATAAGTTTGTTAAAGTGTTTTCAAAAAGTTTTTAAGATTTTAAAAACTTTATGTAATTTCATCCCATTTTGTAGTAATTTTCGATTATCTTTGAAATATTTACAAATTTATTCGTTTGAAATTTTAATTAGCATATTGCTTAAGTGAATTAATATTAAAACATTTTGCTAATAATAAATCTCTTTCGGAAAATTATTGATGATATGCAGAATTACATAGTATGCATCATAAGTTACTAAAAATAGTTATGTAAATATCTTTTAAAACAATCATATACTTATCATAATCATCTAAACTAATCACTTGATCATTTTTTTTCTACCTTTTTTTTGAATCTCTTCAAACAAAAAAAAAAAAAATTCAGAAAAAAGTTGAAAATTTTCAGGAATAAAAAATTATTTTTATTATCAATCATAAAATATATGATTAAAAATGAGAAAATATTTGTATTTTTTAAGGGTAAATATAGGATGTGGACCAGCAGAAGAACGTGTTTTATTAACTGGCCTTCATGCAGTAGCAGATATATACTGTGAATGTTGCAAAACAACACTTGGCTGGAAATATGTAAATTTTCTATTAAATTTCTTTCCAATATTTATTATTCATTATATATATATATATATATAAATAAGTATACGTATGTAATATGACAACATTTCAATAATTTTAATTAATTGTAATTTTAATTAACGTTTATTTTATTCTAATAGAATTTTAGGAACATGCATTTGAAGTTAGTCAAAAGTATAAAGAAGGTAAATTTATCATCGAATTGGCGCATATGGTAAAAGATAATGGTTGGGAGAAGCGTGATTTCAAAAGGAATACCAAAAGTACCAACAGTACCTACAATCATTAATTTACAATCTGTTTTAAACACGAAATAATGAAACGATAAAAGATGTAAAATGTAGAATTGAAGCGAAAAAAGAAAAGTCAATAGAATTTTCTCTTTTTTTCTTTTTCTTATATATTTTCCTGTTTGCTTTTTTTTTTTCCTTATCATTTTCATAAATTTTGGATTTCATTTGTAAATTTCATCATATTTATTTATTCATTTTCTCTTTTCTTTCTTTGCATTTCTTTCGTCGAATTTTATCAACTCATTCATTGTTATTCATCTTATCAACGCAAAAAAAAGGAAGAATAATTTAGGCATTAAAAAGCATTGTATTTTTCATAGGAATTAATTTTTTGGTTTTGTTTTTTGATTAAATTTAGAAAAAAGAAATGTAAGATAATCTATGATTTAAATTTTTTATATTCCAATAAAATTGAGCGAAATGGTTTCTAGATAGTATCATAAACTTTCCTTGTAAAAGATTTATATTTGATGATTAAGAAATAGCCATTACTTTATTAATGCAGCTAAGCCTAAGCCAATTCGGTTGATTTCCAATCTCAAAAAAATTTCAGATGATTTTAAGCTTTAAAAAAAAAAATCCGATTTTTTGTTCAGAGGTGTGTAAAAGTTTCGAATTCGCCTCAATTTTACATCCAAAGAAATTTTTGCGGAATTAAATTTTTTTCAGTTCAGATTTCAAATGAAAGCTTTTTTTTTTTTCAAGATGTTGAAATATTGCAACTTACTAATTAATTGAAGTTAACGCTTCAATGAAAATGATTTTGACAGTTGCTTATGTGATTAGAAAACTTTGTTAAGCATCACTGCAAGCGACTAGCAGCAGCTCTCATTTAAGCTAAGAAATTTTCATAGGCCTTCACTGTTCTCTTCCCTCTCCTTCCCTAAAAAAAAAAAGAAGAAAAATGATGAAACCACAATTTTATCTTAAATTAGATTTGCTGAAGGAAAATGAAGTAGGGATGTAAGAGCGAAATTAAATAAAATCTTAAATAAGGAAATGTTTTAATCTAGGAAATAAAAAAGAAGAGATTTGATTTGTTTTGATCGATTACATGACACTTAAAGCGATAGATAAAGAGATGAAATGATATTGATTTTTTCATTTTCTTCCTTTTTGGCTTCTAATTTTTCGCTTCATTCTTTGTACTTCTTTTGATGAAAATAAATTAAAAATTAAAAATGAAGGTTAATTTCAAAATCAAAATTGATAATTCTTTTTGGATATTATTGAAAGTTTTATCGTTTTCATGTAATTCATGACTTTTGTAAAAAAAAAAAAAAAATGGAACTTTTTTTTTTATGTTCAAAGCTTCATCCGTTGATCTCTCATCTTGTTTATTATGGCATCCTTTGCATATATACAAATATTTACATGCAAAACATATATATATTTTCTTTTATATTATTTTCATTAATATAAATTTGGCAACTAAATAGAATCATGTCAATTGCAGTAGTTTAACACATAAGAGCAATCAATATTAGTATTATTTAGCATTAAATATTATAGCAGTATTATATGGAAAAATTCATCTTTTATGTATAGGCTCGAATTCTTATCAAATTGGCTCATGTTTTTGTGTTATTATCAAAATTAACTAAGATATTTCGTTGGATAACATATTTATGCAACATAAACAAAAAATCACTGTTCCATCAATCAATAAAATTCTATGTTACAAGCAATTACTAGGGAATATTCAAGTAAATTGATCACTGGATTATTCTTTATGTCATATCGATTATTAGAGATCAGAGACAAAAGTTATTGCATAGCGTCATATTCCACAAATTATAATGAAAGCAATTGCAATTTTAACAATACTCTTGATTGTTGCTACTTAACTACTGCAGTTTGCTATTTGCAGAATTATGTCATTTTTATATTTGCAGCTTACTGTTATTTGCATACTTAATTTCGTCTTTTAATTTCATTTCAGCGTTAAGCATCACTGATTATTGATTCAAACTTTTTTTCCTTCAAATTTGAAATTCATTTTTTCCTGCCTTTTTCATTGCAAATTTCATATTATTCGATAAATTTTTTAGCTACGAGAATTTTTTATTAAGTTTTACGAACATATTTTTTATAAAAATTTTTACTCAAACCTCAATTTTTCGGTTTCATCCGAATATGTGAAAAACTGTGGATAAACTGTAAACAATTTAAATACAAACAATTAGATATCTGAAGTCTTAATCGTGATTGCTTATCATTTATATCTCTTGAAATTTTCTTCCGTCGAAGCAAGTAACCTATGATTAAACAAACAATTTGTTGATCTATGGGACTGGGATAAATGCTTGCAAAATATCTGTTAAGGGAATGAAATAGTGTTTTTCAAATAACGAATTAATCGTAGATATAAAAAATTTAGAAAATCTTTCTTCTTTTTTTTTTTTCTCTGGAATTTCAAATAATTGTACATACATATAACTTACAATTTTATTGTTATCTTGTCATATATTCACATATACTAATCATATCTTTTCTTGACTAAGTTGAAATAGATTTTGTGTAAAGAATCCTATCAAAAAATATCACTCGTACGTGAAATTTCATCATTCATACGTACAAATTACATGTACAAATTATTCTTATCTTTTCTAAAGCTTTTGTTTGATATGCGAAATATCCAAACGCAATATTCATTTCATGTATCATCATCATCATGTATCATCATTTATGCTGTATATTTTTTTTCGGTCAACTGTTATCATTATCATTTTATTATTTTAGGACTAACAAATGCTATCGTCGCTTTCTGAGATACTTTTTTTTAGGAAAAAAATTTAAATTCATGCATCATTTTATATTTGCATATCTTCTTGTATGTATTACAAACGCATATTGATTACACCACGTTGATTTTATTATGTATTTTATAAACAAACATAAAGTTATGCCATCAAAAATGGTTGTATTTTTTTACTACCAAAAATACTTCGATCTATTTGAAATAAATGGTAAAATTAAATAGAAAAAAGGAAAAAATGTGAAAAAAAAGGATTAGAAAAACAGATTTTTCTATCGGAAATGTTTTCAAATAAATCATTCTATAGTTATTCAAAGATCGACTAAATCATCTATGAATGGGACTTATGCATATTTTATCAATTTACATTATAGATAGGATGAGCTAAAAATTTCTTCAGCACATGATGATGAAGTTTATTTGGAATTTCACTGAATACATAGTTATTTGTGATTTTGAAGAAATGAAAAAATTCATTTAACAATTTATTTTTTTTATCTCCGATCAATGAAACACATCAATGTGTTATGCATAAAAATATAAAGATTGATTTCATTATCTTAATTATTTTTTATTTTCAAGAACTAATTGTATGCTAATTATTTTTTTTAATTCCATAAAATTGATTTTATTTGAACTACTTTCATTTTCTGCATTTTGCTTCAATTGAAATTATTTTCAGTCCTTAAATGTTAGGTTAGTGATGCTTAAAATTACTTTTACACTTTAAAATTTATTGTTTATCCAAATTATTTCCCTCTTCAAAATATCCATAATAGCATAAAATAATAGTATTAAAAATATCCATAATAAATACAACTTCGTTATTTTTTTAAATTGTACAAGGAATAGTGTCAAAATTCAAAATTTTCTGAAAGTATTCTAAAGTTATATCACTCTTGATCAAAATTCAAATTTCAAATTTTACATCCACCAGTGTTTCAACATAATTTAAACAAATTATGAAAAGTTTTTAGGCAGTTGGTCGGCAGAAATTATGAGGTAAAATCAATTCAAGTATCAGGTGAAATGATGAATTAGTTAAAATTGTCAGCCAAATTATCAATTAGAAAAAATATGAAAATTCTGATTGAAAAGGAATGAAATCTTTGGATGGAATAATTTTTAATCCGTAAATCTTTTTTGAAATAAGACGGTAATTTTAATTAATCCTTCATTTTACTAATAATATGAAAAATTACTATCAGTTTCTCATTATTCCATTATAAAGTATATTTCATAACATTTGATAGTATCAGTAATATTTCTAGTTCTCCGTTAGATAAATTTCTATGTAGTTTCAAATTTTTGCATATAATTATTTCAGAAATACTTTAACAACTATTGAAACTGATATTTATACAAGACATTTAAAATGTATTGAAGTAAACAAAAAGTTGTTTAAACAATCTACTCGTAAATTTATAATATTTAAAAACAGGAAATTTTAATGTTTGAAAATTGTTGGAGTCTTATATTTTCCTTCGTTTTGGCAGCATAACTATTGTAGATAAGTGATATAATGACAGTCATAGAAAAAATTTAAATTATTTAAACTGGTTAGAAAACAAATATAATTATTACGCTTGATAAATAAATGTAAAATATATATAATAAGTGGGAATAATCAACCAATTCCAATTCAGGTTTTTACCAGTTATTATTTATTATGAATCGATATAATAATAACGATAAAAATGATAATAATAACAATGATAAAAAGTCGACAACTCCCAATTATCATTGTATTATTTTTTTCACGTAAATATATTAATATGATAAGTTGTCAACATATTAATATAAGTTTAATTATAATTGTTTTATCGTCCCTTTCTTATACTCATAAATGATCAAATCGATATTAATTAGTAAACATTGGAAAATTAAATTCCAGTCATATATAAGAACAGAAAATTAACTTATTTCGTATATATATTAAGCATATGCCAACAATTTATTCCATAACTTTCTATTCATTTAAAAAATTTATGTCAAACATATTTGGTTGATGATAGATTATTGTAATCAACTATAATTTTGAATATAAAACATGATTTATGATTTGCACTTAAATAGCATAAAAGCAAAGAAAAAAAAAAGAGTTCTCACAAATGTAAAATCAATAAAGTGAACAATCTCGAAATTTATGTCTAAATCGCTTAATTTTCCGTAAAACATGCCAAAATAATCGCTAAATTTTCAATTGCTTGAAAAAAAATTATTAATCCATATAAAAATAAATGTAGTATTCAGGATAAATTTAAAATTCATTGTTAGAGTTATCAAAAGTTTTGTAAGTAATTCGTATATACATATTTCTTCTAAGTTACAAAAAGATTATTAAAAAAAAAGAAATTTTTTAAAAATTTTTAGTCAGAAAAAGATTATATATATATACATAATCTTTTACCAAATAAAAATCAATCTGAATTTACTTCATTTTATTATTAACTAATAATTAATTAATTAATTGCATTATATATACATATAATCTTTTTGTAACTTCGAATTTTTTTGAATTTGGTATTAGCTAAAATAATTAAAAAATTTTTGTTTTTTTGCCTGTTTTCATATCTTTTCCTAATTTTTACATTTTTGTTTTATTAGCATTATTGTATTTATATAACCTGTTCCATGTAATTATTGACAATGCAATTATTATTTATCTTTGGATCTCAACAATAATTGCAATTAGATAGATTAGAATTTCATACTTTGAAATTAAAAAAGATTTGCATTCACCGGTTACTGATATTTTATGATTTAGTTAAATTAATATATATTTAATATTAAGAAATAGATTTCTGTACTAATCTGCATAAGCAGCACTAGATCGCATAATATTTCGCTTTGGCTAATTTTGCATGCTTTTACAGCCTTTTGAAATATTGTTATATATGAAATATTAAAATGATTGGATTCAGTATTACGAAATATACGCATGTATTTATATGCACATATATATGTTTATTAGGTTATTTAAAATGTTTGATAAAAAATTTTCGTCATTTTTTGAATTTATTTGTTCCTTATTTTTCTTCATTTCTTTTTTTTTTTTTAAATTTTCCATTTTATAAATTTGAAAGAATGTATTTAAATTTCGAAATACGAATTTGAAAAAATATCCATTTGTTTAAATAATTGTTTAATTTTTTCAAATTAAAATCTTTTTGTTTGCTAATTTTTGCATGATTTTATCAATTTTTATCTTTACTTCTTTTTAATTTTTATATATATATTTTTTTTAATTAAAAATATCACAAGTAAATGAGTTTTTTAATTAAAAAATAATAGCAAATAGAAGTTTGCTGAGTTTTCTAAGAAAAAATAGATAATATTTACTTAGAAGCTAAAGCTAAGACAATTTTCCTAATTAATATGCGTTGATTTATGCTATTCATTATATTTCGTGTTTTATATTTGTCATTTGCTAATGTTTATTAATGGCTTTAAACTATTTTTGTTTCAAATTAACTTGAACATTTTATCATAAAAGAATGCGAAAGAATCGAAATAACAAAAATTTTCCAAATAATATAAATAAATTATTACTAAATTCTTATCACATTTAATCAAAGACATTTATTTGAATTGATTTCAGGTATTTTCAGGCATAATGATTTTAGATATAATAGTTTAATTTGTTAAATCAAAACTTAAATTTATCAATTTTCTCGGAATTGACGGTAGGAATTGATGTATTCCTATTTACGACGAATACTCAATTTCCAGATGATGTCATTGTGTCATTTTAAATTGATCTTGTTTTCGTTTAATTTAGTTTTGTTCTTTGGCCTTTTTTTTTTCCTTTCTTCTTCAAAGCATTTAAAAAAACAATCATTACATTCAATTACTGATGCAAACTATGGGCTACTAATTACGAAGTGAGAAGTTTTATAAATTTTGTAGAACAAAAGTTGTAAAAAATTTGAAATTTTCACACGAAGAATTTTAAGCTTTCACAGGCAGTGTATTGAAAATTGTTATCCTATCGGAATCATGTATAAAAACTAAAAAAATGCCAGTTTTTATCGACTGAATTATAAAATGATGCGATTAATGGAGTTTCAGCTTATTATTATTATTATTGGTAATGTGATGAAAATGATTTCTTTCTTGTCATTCCTAATTGTGCTAGTTATTTAAATTCAATTCATCTCTTCATAATGAAACTGATTAAATATTATATGAAATGAGAATTATTCATTTGTTTTTGTTGACATTAGTGAAAACTTTTTGCTAGAACTATCATAGCAATAACTAAGCATTAGTTTGATTTACAGTCATCAATTATGTTAATGAGATAGAAAAAATGAAAATTATCTTTATTAATATTTTTAAATTGTTAGCCAAACATATGCACAAATACTGACAAAATTTTGGGGAAAAGCAATAAATTATTCTACAATGAATTTCAAAATCAAGTATTTTAATTTGTATTCAATTATTTTTTCATGGAGATTTTATCCCTATTTCTTTAATATATATACATGTATGCATGTAAAATGATAAAAAATCAAATTTTAATAAAAACGAATTTCTAAATTAATAATTGAAATATTAGAATTCTTGAAATTAATGACCGAAATATTTGAATATTTGAATAAATTCAACTCTAAAGAAATAAAACTAGACATAAATACATAATTTTCTATCTACAAATCATAACACAAATAATTCAGGTGCAATACCGATTAAAAGTATAATCATACTTATGCCAATTAAAAGTAACCAATTTTAAAGTCAGTAATTAGGAAATGAAGTTTAGTTAGTCGCTCAGTAATATTCTGAAATCAGTAATTAGGAAATGAAGTTTAGTTAGCCAGTCAGTAATTAAAAAAATTAAAAAAGTTTAGCTAGCCAGAGTATACTGATAAATACTTCGAAAATTTATAATATGTAATAGCGATTATTATAGAAATATTTATTGTATGATGTCATCGATTATTGAATTTATAATTTGTAATAGCGATTATTATTGTAATATTTATTGTATAATGTCGATTATTGAATTTATAATTTATAATAGCAATTATTATCGCAATATTTATTGTATGATTTCGTCGATTATTGAATTTATAATTTGTAATAGCGATTATTATCGTAATATTTATTGTATGATGTCATCGATTATTGAATTAACTTATTGCAGTTTTATCAGTAAAATTATCATTGTGAAAAATGATAATCTAAATCATAAAACTGCAACAACTTAATTATAACTTTTGCTTCTCATAAAGTAACACAAGTTGTTTTGACTTTGATTTTGACTTTGCTTTTCATAAAGTAACACAAGCTGCTGTAATAATAATTTCATCTAAAAATTCAAGTCTTTTTTTTTAAAATTATATTTAGATAATTTTATTTATTAATATTCGAAATTTGTTATATGAGTAATTTGAGCAAATTTTTTCTTCATTTTTGATGCTTAATTCTTATTCGCTTCTTTCTTTTTTTTTTGTATATATATATTTTTTTTGAAGCTTTAAATTAATGCTTCATTTATGACATGCTAATATTCCAATTAGATCAATTCAAATTCCGATCTAAATAGCGTTTTGATAGTGAAATCGGAAAAAATAAAAAAATCGGTCTGATAGTTTTATTAAATATAATTTCTTTTTCATTAATACTGATTTAACTATTTGTTAATTTTCAGCAATTTGGTGAGGGTTTGTTATTATTTATTTATTTATCATGCTAACAATATTTTACTTCCATTTTTTTACTTATTTTATTTTTCGCAACTTTCTGGGAAAAACATATCATACAACTTTGTATAATTTTTCAATATTATATCCAAATATACCTATTTTTTTCAGAACCATATCAATTGATTTTATCAATTGATTTTCCAATTTTCTTCTTTTCCTTATTTCTTATTATCATAATTATCTTTATTATAATTATTAGTTATTATTATTCTTAATATACTAGAAAATATACAAAATTGAACTGTTCAATTATCGTTTCCTTATTTTTTCACATTTTTTATTTCGTTTATGCAAGATTGCATAGTACATTTTTGATTGATAATTATTGTCTGTTTAAAATTTATTTATTTGCAGTAAGTTTGAAACAAAACATTTAAATATTATCTTGAAATAAAAAAATTTAATTATTAGTTAATATTTTTCTTTTAAATTTTTTATACGATAATTTTAGATACAATAAGAGTAATTATAGTAATATTTGAACATACTCAAATAATTTATTTTCAAAAACAATTATTATTAGCCATATTTTATTGAGCAATAGAATATTTGTGAAAATAAGAACCAGAATAAACACCAGTTGACAAATGATAATTTAATTGAAATGATTGATTGAAATTTAATACTTACTATTCAAAATTAGCCAGTATTTAATCACTGTAATTATTTCCTATGAAAAAATAATTAAAATATTTTTATCATCACCGACAGTATCTTTCTTTAAATGTTTTGAGATGATTTTAAAAAATATATAAATTTTTAGGATTATATTGAAAAAAATATTAGTAATATACAAGAATTAAGCAAAAAATGATAAGAATAAAATAGCAGAACGATAAGGTGGAAAGAATTAGTTTGTAAACTTTTAAATTTAAGAAAAAAATACTTTTGTTAAAAATCTTTAAATGGTTTAGAATTTTATGATTTTAGTTGCAAAAACTTTTAAATTATCTATCATTCTCATGTACTCATTCCTTATCCATCTTTTTCAAAAACAACGATAATAAATTATTCAAATAAGTTTCAAAATTTCAATAAAACTTAGAGCAAGAAGAAAAAAAAGAAGGAAAATTAAAATTGACAGAGAAGAAATTATTATCAAAATTATTAGCATTTCATTTAAATAAAATTATTTCTTTGAAACCTTTTCTTTCACCGAAAAAACATATGTTATATTATATATGACACGAATTGCGGATAAGCAATTGTTTGAATAAACTTGAACTCAATTAATTCTTTATTATGAAATTATATTGAAATTTATAATATAATCCATAGAAATAAAAATATAAATGTTCCTTGTTCCCGGACGGAACTCCGCAAGTTCTCCACCGATTATTTTCAAGTTTTGACATAACGTTGTATTCGAATAGGCCTTCTTTTTTATATAGACAAAGTTTTTTTCACTTCCGTGATAATTAAAAGTAAGTGAGGAAGTTGAATTTTTTGACTCTGCCCCGTATAGCGTCATCATGAGCGGACAGAATTTATTCACCATATCTATTTTCGGCATTGACTATAGCTACTTCCTGCAACGTTTCAAGTTCTTCATCGATTGATTTGAAATTTTCATATAGCGTTGCATTCGAATAAGCGTGTGTTTTTAAATAAATAAAGAGAGTAGTTTGAGCTTTTCGTTTATTTGTTTTTTGTTTTTTGTGAGGATTATCGACATCATGATATGTATAATGAAGCATTTCGTTCAGCAATTTATGAATTACCTCCTTGATTTCTAATATTAGATCATGTTTGGATTGCCCTTTGTCGTGAATGTTAATTGTTCACTTTACACAACATTTCTGATCTGGCTTTATAACAAAATCATGTCAAACGAAATCATTGATGTAATATGCGCTAAAATACCCGATGCAAAACTTTGCTTGCCGAATATACTGCCGATTTGAAGCATTTCCTATCTGTCATCAGGAGATACAACTCCTGAACTCCTTCTTCTAAATGACGTCGTTCGGCGCAGAAATCGTAACAACACAATTTATGCCAACTTTCAAAATGAAAGGACAAATTTATCATAAAGCTAGCTCCTTGGTTCCGTTGCCAGCTGATAAATTTAAATTCAACAACCGATAATTTAGTTGATCAGTATTCTTTTTTATCAGTAGCAAAGGAAAGAATAACCTAGTTATCAGTTTATTATTCGTTGATAATTGTTTGTTACGAAGAATCACTCTTCATCAATCAATAAAACCATTCTCAACAGGATTCATCTCTGTCACACAAAACAAAAAATCTCTTCACACTTATTACTGACCTTGCCTAATCACAACAGCATAAATCAGTCTCGAATCCAGCCAAACTGCAAATCAAATTACAAAATATCAGTTTTTTTCCTCAATACTAGAAACATGCGCTTTCTCTTTTCTTTTTTTCCACTTAACCAGACTGAGCTACAGAAACGAGGGTATATAAAAAGAATATAAAAACATACGCATATTGAATGCAATGTCAAAAGTTCAAAGCAATAGATAAGAATTTCCCGATATCTAAGATTTCGAATTAATATAGAAAAGGCATGTATTTAAGAATTTTCGCAGATTTAAAATTTTGAACAAACGAACATTGACATTTTTATTTATATAGACTAGCTGGAGCCGGACACGCGAAGCGTGGCCAGTCTCCACAGACTATCCGAATCAGCCACATGAGCGTGGCCGATTTCACCAAATGATTGGAAAGTGAAGTGAAATAAAAAGAAAAGATTGAATAATGAAAGCAATTTTAAATCACTGTTCTTTCCGTTCTAAACTATTGAATAATTAGTTTCTTTTTTCTTTCGTTTTTCTCTTTCCTTCAAGTTTTTCTATCATTTGGCATTTTGTAGCTTATTCATTTGAGGGTATATAAGTTTCAGTTGTGTAACTTTTGGAATAATTTACGATCGCAAAAACTTTTTTTCTGTATCGAAAATACTTATTTTTATGTGTTTCAGCTGTTATTAATTATTCTAATTTTAAATTTTGAAATATGTGCCATCTGACAGTAGGATATTATTAAATCGCTTAAAACGATATTTTAAAAATAATTCATAATATGTCACAGCAGCATACACATTCTACTTCTTCATCTCAGTTTAAGTTTCTGTTTATTTCAATTTTAGTTAAATTTATTTTTATTTCAATTTCATATTAAGTAAATACCAGCTATCGTATGTTAATAAATGTTCCAAGACAGATGTTCTATTTACTTCAATTTCAAATTTAGCAATAAGAAACATTTTAGAAAATTCAATTTGAAGTTAAACATTTTATCAGTTATCTCATGATCATAATATTTTAGGACGGATTGAATCATTTCTCTTAGGCATTTTTCATGATGGCAACTTTATTATTCAAGCACTAATATAGCGTTATTAATATATTCTATTTATCTATGGATACAATTGTTATTTTAGTTTCAATTTTCAATAATATTGCAACTAACAAATTTCTGAAATGACATCAGATTACTTGATTAAAATGTATCATTTAAAAGAGTATTTGTGTTGTATTTTTTCTTTTTGTTAGTGGGAAGGTTTTAAAACAGAAATAGTTAAAAACTTATTTAGAAAAAAATGTTTTAACTATTAGAAAATAATTGAAAATAATTTTTTAATGAATTGTTGTAGAAAGTTAGAATATGATTGACTTAAAAAAAAAAAAAACATTCTTAAGCCTAAAAGTAATGAAATGTGTTCCATATATTAAGGAAAAAAAAATTGCTTCAGAAAAAGTAAATGTTTATTTTTTGGGCATACTTTGAAATTTTTCGAGATCAACAAGTTCAAAAATCCTGAATTGTTGACTTTAGAAAAAAGGAGAATTTTCGTGCATAAAATAGCAACAGAAAATTTTTAATTCAAAAAAGTCTAACACAAAATACTGTTCGGATTTTTAATATTGCATCAAATTACAAATTATTATTTATTGATAATTTTAATTCAATCGATGATTTTAAGTTTGATTATAATTTCTACTGCTATCATAAAAATCTCCATACATAAAGAGTTCAGTATTTTGGAAATTTGATAACACTCGTCATTTGAATTATCAAATTAAATGGATAAAATTTATCAGAAGATAACATATTTGAATTATCATTCTTGTTAACTCAGCATTTATCAGTCTAATGGTGATAAATCTAACAGCCTGATACCATTTAAATAGCTCAAGGAGTACCATTTCGTTAGCATTTATTGTTCTAACCAGTGATAACAGAATATCATTTATCTTGATTTTGAAATATTAACTCTGAAATAGAGTTCATTTTTGAGTTGCTGATTTTGAAATAAAGTTATTCTTGAATTTTTGATTAATAGCTTAAATATTTTGCTTTTTTCAATTTTTAATTAAGCAGTTCATAGTTTGATCTCTCACTCAACAAAAAATCATCTATTTCTCATTCATTCACGATAAAAATATTATTTACAATATTAAGGAGGATTACCACAATAGCAATTTTATATTTTCTTTTCGATTTCATAAAAAGAATTTTTTTCAGCTGCTATTATTTATTACTGATATTGAATTAAGCAGAACACTTATCATTATTTGATGACAGTTTTATTCGCCTAATTGTTATCATTATCTTGCAATTGAATCATCGTATTCAATTCTAAATTAAATTTATAAATTGATGGATGTAGTTGGATGAATTAATTAATTTTCATCCTGTGAATTGTATTCCATTTATTTTTCCTTCCCCAATTCTTCTCATAACTCTTTTTTTATATATTTTTATCGTTTTTGTTTGATACAAAATTGAAATTGATAATCATTAAATAAGTAAATTAAAAAATTAAAATTATTATACCTACTTTAGATATTTAAATCAAACAATCGTTTAAATGTTTTTTCTATCAAATGTCCAACGTCAATTGCTGTTGTTAAAATTTAATCATAATGCTTTTTTCCCATATTTATTGTTTCCTGTTTTTGAAAGAATTAATAATTTGAAAATTTTGAGTTTTATTTACTACTTAATTATTTTTCCTCTTCAAAAATTAGCTTAAAGTAGGAATAGGAAAATTTATTTATTGGGAATTAGATTGTATTTTTCAGTAATTTTATTATTTACGTATCAAATAATATCGCGTCTTGGCAAAATATTTATTAAGCAAATATGGATTTTTGTTTTCGAAATTTCACTATTTTATATCTTTCAGTTTATGATATAATTTTAAGTAATATATATTCTTTCTGATTATAAAATCTAAGATTAAACGTGGATACGTGTTTACCGCTTACAACCACGTTTAATCATCGGAAAAACATTGAAAAGCAATGCTGTAAAATGAATGATTTGAAATGACGTTTGACATGACGCAATTTATTCCCATATTAGTCTATAGCTAATTTAATATTATTTCTAGGAGAAATAAAGGTAAGCATAAACGTACATTTAATTCTTAGTTAATATAACACTTGATTAGTTATATAATAATTGAAAATTTGAGAAAAAAAATTAATTTAAAAATGGCAAATTTTTAAAATTTATCTCATATTTCACTGTCTAAAATTTTAATTGAAAATAAAAAGAAAAATTCATCATTATATAACATTCCATAAATTTTTAGGCTTTAAGTTATCATTTCCCTTAAAATTTTAAACATTTTGATTGTAATGATGAAATTGTTATGATCCTGTTCAAGCAAGAATCATTTTATCATTTTAATGTGTTATTAATATTTGTACTTTATCATTCACCAACATGCTATTTGCATCAGCTTTAATTTTTAATCATATATCGTAATATTTGTCATTTCAAAAATTTTAAATTGATTTTTGAAAAATTTAAAAGTGAAAATTTGTTCCTTCTTTGCAGTTTTTTTTTTTTTTTTTATTTACCTGCGATTATAAATGCCAATCAACCAATCAATCAATTAGTTCAGCATTTTAAAAAAAATTGTCAATTTCATACAGTTTGATTCCAATTAATTTATAAATATCAATCGATCAGTCAATCAATCAATTCAATATAAAACTGTCAATTTCAACCAACCTAATTCAATTATATAAATTATTAAATTCAATTGTGAGAAAAGAAATTTTTTTTTTCTTCTATTCATTTCTTCAAATAAATATACTTTATAAAATGGGAAAAAAAGAGAACGAAAAGGAAGAGAGAAAGAGAAAAAGAGAGAGGGAGAGAGAGAGAAAACAAAGAAAAGAACGAGTAAAGAGAAGGATGAGAAGGGGTGAAACTTTTTATTTTGGATGTTTACAAATTCTCGAGAAAACTTTTCTCTGTAAGTTTGGGGCATTAACATATCGTTTGAAAGGGAACAGATTTTTCTTGTTGATTAAAGATTCTGGCAAAGATGGTCGAAGATTTATGAAATTTCTCAAAAGTAGTTGATAAATAAACATTATTGCCAAATTTTTGTTTTGTTTAATTTTTTTTTCTCCTTTTTGCACTCCATTTATTGTCATATTTAACTTCTTTTCTATTTTGATGTTTCTTTTTCAAACTTTTTTAATTTTTTCAATTTCAACACTTACACAATTAGTATTAAATAAATTATACATTTTATGTAAAGATTTACGTAAGAAATTTTGCTTTTTATTTACTGCTTATATTTTAATGTAAAACTCAGCCAAAATCATGATTAAAAATCCTTTATATTATATGATTAAGTATATTTTTATTGCATTTTATATCTTATAATTATATTTTGTAATTATTAAAATTATCCTTAACAATTCCTTATATATATGATCTAGTATATTTTTATTATACTTTATATTTTATAATTGTATCTTATAATCAAACTTATAATTAATAATTTTTTTCTAATCGACTTATTTTATAATCGATTATCATTTTATTAAATTACAAATACATATAATTAAAATGCATGTATTTCGTAATTATGTTTTGTAATCAATTATAATTAATCAGTTATCTAAAATCACTTATTTTGTAATTACTTATTATTTTATCAAAATAACAGATGTATAAAATTAAATATATGCGTGTATTTTGTAATTATGTTCTGTAATCAATTATAATTAATCAAATGCATAATAATCAGTTATTATTTTATAAAATTTACAAATCATTAATATCAATATTTTTTAGGATGGAATAATCCCTTTTTTTTTTAAAGTATACAAAAAATTTTATTAATTATTCTATTTTAAAGATTAGAAAAGAAAGAGAACGAAAAAAAAGGAAAGAAACAGTACATCGAATACATTGAATTAAATGGGCAAATTTAGTGTTTCATTACTCTCCCATTTGTATTTTTTTTCTTTTTTCCATTGAAAAATTTTGTTTCTTTGAATTGAAAAGGGCACTATCATCTTTTATTATATGTTTTTAATTTATAATTTTCAAATTTTCAAATTTTGCTAATCACAAAATATTTAGGCTATTTTCATCCATTTTAGAAATTTTATCTTTTTCCTAAATCGATAATAATTTGAACAATGAAATAGATAAATGAATGCAGTATGCATGATGATTTATAAAATGCTTTTCAGGCTGCATTACATGAAATATTTTTCTCAATTTCGCAAAATAATTTTATATTGCAAAAACAAAATAAAAAAATCTAATTGATTGATCATTTTTAGACGTTGAAATTAATTAATATTTAAAATAAAGTTCCAAAAGAAAAAAGAAAATTCAATAAAAACTAAACAATTTTAATATTTCGCATAACAAATTATTGTAAATGAAAATTTTTGATATTTCATTCTTTACTATAATTTAGAAATTGTAAGCATTTTAACGATTTTTCTTTTATCTAATTTATTATCACAATTTATTAAATATTATAAAAATGCTGAAATCTGCTAGACGTAGTGAACGTTTTACTAATTGATTTGTATAATTCATATTAAATTGTATAAATATTAAGTTTTATTATTTTCTTAATGTCAATAATTTGTTATCAAAATTATCATTTCTAATAAGAAATTAAGGCTTTTTATCAATGTTTAAAGATATCAGCTGAACAAGCAACTGAGTGGCTTAATTTAATTTAATACATATTTCTTTGTCTTTAAATTATTGAAATATCAACTTCCTTACCTTAAACTGTTGATATATAATTTTATCTTATGATCATGCTTTAATATTTTTAAATTATGGAATTATATTAACTTGTCAACAATAATGATTATTTGTTATTTGTCAACAATAATAATAATATTATTAATAAAATTACAACGGATAGTATCACTGATACTTTTATTTTTATCTTATTTATGGAAATTGCAAAAAAGAAAAGAAAAAAAGAAAAAAGGTAAAAAAGAATTTGGAATGCATTTGAAAATGAATTCTATTTCAAGATAGTTACTTTCATCATTTTCTCTTCTTTTTTCTTTCTTTTTTTTCTTTTTTTTTTTTTTTATAAACTGCAATGAATAATAAAAATATCCTGATGAAAAGAATTCAGAAAAAAAAATTCTTTTTTTTTTCCATTCTCATTTATTCCCCTTTACTTTTTTTCTTCCAATCATTTTTCATTTTTTTTCTCATGCATTGTATCATTTAAGAAGTAAAAAGAATAAAAAAAAACGGAAATAATTATTTAGTTTTTGCTAAAAGTTTTCTTTTTTTGTCAACAATTTAATAAACTTTTTTCCTTATATTTCATTTTCTTTATGCATATGATAATTTGTAAATATTTTCACTCTAACTGCACAGTGATCAATTAAATGAAAAAAAGTGTCAGTAATTTTAAAATAAATTTCTTTTTCGTTTTTCTTTCTGTTTAAACTTGATGAAATAAATGAAAAGCGAAAGATAAATATAATAATATCAGTTATATTTTGAAAAATTTTTTTCATTTTAATTTCAGCGATTAAAATTTCTTACTATTTCATATTTTCTATCTCATTTCATCATTCATATCCGTGCATAATTAATTAATTATTTAATTACTTTATATAGTTTTTTTTATTCTCAAAAATTTACTCAGTATAGGAAAAAAAAGATTATTTGATGTGATTATTCATATAACTTTTTTAATACCAATACTTTCATTCAATCATATTTTTTATTTTCTTCTATTTTGGAAGATTTGTTCAGTAAAAAAAAGGAAAAAAAAATTATTTGTAATTATTCATCTTATTTTATTTGGACATAAAATTCCAAAATAAAAGAAAAGAAAAAGAAAATAAAATTAAAATGAAATGAAAATATGGAAATCGAAATATATGAATGGAAATATTTGAGTATGGAAATGAATTGTTTTTATTTAATCTAATTAAAATATTTATTAGTTTTCGAAATAATTAGAAGTCGTCCTTATTTCAATTCCCATTAATATTGTTCCATTTCGTTCTAATAGAATCTGTTAATTTATCAATGTTTAAATTGTACTATTTGCACACTTCTGTATCGAACAAATTCACTCATTAATTATCGGAGTTGATTCATTATTTGCAAAAATTTCATGTTAAATGTAAAATGGAACTGTTCTGAAATTTAAAAAAAAAAAAAAAAAACAAAAAACAATTGAAATATATGATATCATTACTGACATAGTTTAATTTTTTCTGACCAAATTTCAACCATTATTTGCTTATGATTTGCAATATTTAAATATAGGACATTGAATTAGCGGAAAAAAGAAAAAAAGTAGTTATATAATTTTCAGTTTTAGATTTGCAAGTTGAAAATTTCATTAGCAACTTGTTAGGATTCCTGAATTGATGATATGAATTTTACTCAAATAAAAAAAAAAAAAAATGCAATTCAAATTTGTCGAAAGACTTATAAAATATTTACTTACTCTGGATAATTCATATATTCCTGCTTGATATTGCGTGTAGATAGCGTCTGACATGATAGGATTATATGTCAGACTATTATAATACTTAAGTCTTATAGAACTTGGAGAAAAAACCGCATTTTTTTTTTTATTTTTAAAAATAAAAAGTTTGCACGAACCATAATAATTTCATTATTGATAAACTTTTATTTTCGTTGTTTTATTCCTTATCATTGATAAGCTTTTATTCACTTGTATTATTAGTCAAATTCACTAGCTGTTATAAGTCAGCTTGAAATTAGATAAAAAGGGATAAAAATAATACTTCCTTTTTGACGGATTTTTTTTTTTACGAAATAAATCGAAATGGATTGTTTTTATTTAACTTTATTTAGTTTTGTATAATCCGAAGTTTTAAATTTGATATAAAATTCCGAATTATATGTAATAGAAAAGAAGAACGAAATTTATTACTTTAAAAAAAAAAAAAGAAAAACTCGAGAGCTATTACTTTGAAAAAATGTGACGCATGTTAGAAAAATTTCTTTTATTGAAAATAAAATTTCATCAAAAACAAAATAGAATTATTTTATTTTATATATCTTTTGTTTTTTTCTTTAAAAAAAATACATAAATTTTATGTGTGCCGTAAACATATGAGTTAAGTGTATATAAAACCAATGAATGTGACGTAAATGTGTCATTTCAACTCGTCATTTTTCAATTCAATTTACGTATCAAGCAATTCGGAAAAAATATAAATCATTGGAATAAATATTTTTTTTAAGACACAAATTTTTTTTTTCTAAGGATTAGTTAAAATTTCTGAATGGAATTCTGATTTATTCATGCACAAAATTAATAAATTTGCATAAAAATGCTATATGTTATTTTAATTTTGCTTACCGATTCCATTTATATATTGATTAACTATAAACAATAAACAATATACATTAGGAGTGAATATTTCATAGAAGATAATTAATCGAAATCTTGATTAAGGCAATTTACGAAGATTTTCCCTCATTTTTCTCTTCTTTCTTTTTTTATTAAAAAATTTTAACAATCATTAAAAATATTATTGTAATTATTTACTTAGATATTCTTGATCATTGTCGTGGTACAAAAAATAAAAAAGAAGAAATCATAAGTTACGATATGATAAGCTAAAAAGTAAACATACAAAGAAAGAAAAAGTTTCTTTTAACAGTTTAACATATTGTCAATTGTTAACAATCGCATACATATATTTATATCAATGATATATATATTTATCAATTGGTGTAAATTTCACTCATCACTTTATACATCCATTTTTATTACCAACGATCAAATTTTATGAATTTTCCCTTCAACCATAATTGAATTTCACAAATTTCTTTAGCCATAATTGAGTCTCAAAAATTTCTTCAGCTTTAATTGAACTTTAAGAATTTCTTTAGCTATAACCAAATTTCATAAATCTCTTCAATTATGATTAAACTTTGAGGATTTTTTTTTTGACTTCAGGCAAGAATCAATTATTATTATTTTTTTTTTGATTTAAAATAAAAATTATTTCCGTTCTTGTATATTTCATTAATATTTACTATTGTACTAGCAAATTTAAAATTAAATAAAGCAAAATATTTGTTTCTTGTAAAAAAAAAAATATTTTTTTTCTTTTTTATTACATTATCACCTGTTATTGTATTGGAAAATTTAATGATAAAACAAAGTTTGACTTTAATTGACTTTAATCATAGTTTTGTCTATGATGAAAATTTCCTGGTCTAATATTTAATAATAAAACAGTATCTGATCGGCAGGAAAAAAAAAAGGAAACAAAACTTCTGATATTCTCTCTCCTTTTTTTTTCTTTAAATATTTTTATTTCTTTCTATATTATTCATCTTTAAAAAGTTCAGTCAAATAAATCCATCTTTTACTCTTCTTTGTGTTAAATAATTTAGCTGAAAACATTTATATTGCATAACATATGTTGTATATATCTGATTCCTAGCGCATTTTTTATTTTTATAATTTTTTTTTTTTGATTTTTCTTTTTAAACGATATTCTGATAGGAATACGAGAGAAAAGAAGGAAGACAAGTTTTAAACCATAGAAATTAAAAATAAGAAAGGACAAATTGATGTTTCAAAAGTTGACAGAATTGGAAAAAAGCAATTTAATGTCTCACCGAAATTCATTATTTTAATCGTTTATGTTGATGAATGATTGATATATCATAAATAACTATCTTTTTGACTGGAAATATTTTATTTAAATGCATATTCATTACAAATAGGCTATCATTTTAAAAAACGAAATCATTTTATAACATTTGAATTTAATTTATTAGCTAGATAAACCTAATAATGTTATTGTTTATCAAGAGGATTACTTCTAATTTCTGATCAAAACTTGATTGATATTTTGATTTTTTATAAAAATCAAAAGAGTAATTTTGTCTACTAATTAACAACAATCATGAAGATAATATGATTGAAACTCAATTTTCATTTTTTGATGTTATATTGCTAGTTGCTGCAACAATTTATATTGTTATTAATATTAATATTATTATTATCATTAAAATAGCTAGTATTACATTTATTTGAATAAATGGAGGAATCGTTTAATATCGAAATCATCATACATTTTATTTAAACTATGTTCTGAAATTAATCCATTTTTATATATTATTAATTATAAATTTTGATAATTAATCACGAGTTTTTCCTTTTAATATCATTATCATTATTATTATTATTATTATTATTATTATTATTATTTATTATTGCTATTATTATTGTTACTATTATGCCTTATTAAAACAAAAGAAAGGCAATTTCTCATTTTGGAAAAAAATTTAAAATAGAAATTATTTAAATAATTTGCTTTAAAATTATCATAATATTTTCATTTAAAAAAATCATTGATAACTGCTAATTTTGGCTGCAAAATTGTAAAGTACCAATGTTAAATAAAAAGAAAAAAGGAAAAAAAAGAAAAGGCATTTGTCAATTCGTACTTTTTCAAGTGACTTTTTCCTTCATTTCATCCAATTATTGGAATTTTTCTAAAATTAAATTTAGCAAATGTCTTAAAGAAGTTTTTTTTTTTTCTTCCTCTTTCTATTTCTTTGATTTTATCAATCGAACTGAATGTTAAAATAGGTTAGTGAAAGATCGCAAGATTGATTGGTTTAACGATTGGTGCATCACTTTGGAATTCACAAAATGATTCATCTATCCGATCATTTTTTATTGCTCATGATATTTTTCTTTTCCTACTATTTTTATCATCATTATCATCTCTGTCATTGACATTTGTTGTTATTGATGATTGTTACTAATTATTATTATTGTTTTGTTACTGATACCACTGTAATTATTATTATTGTTATCGTTAATATTGTTATTATATTTGTTATTACTAATATTATTTATCTTCAAATTATTTTCATTATTATTATTATTACTATTACTATTATTATTAATTTTAGCATATAATCATTAATCGTAATGTGCAAAAATTATTCTATAGAAAGTTCAATGATAATAATATTGGAAATATATTAATAATATACTAATATTACAACTGTTTGATTCAATTCTAAATTTTCTTCAATTATTGAACTTTTAAAAAGAATTATCCTTTAATTTATCAGAACCGAGTTATCAAGAAATGTTATCTTTATCACATTTTAAAACATTGTTTACATCACTTGCAGAATGCACAGCGGACAAACCGTTGTGCATTCCGCAATTAATGGAAAAAAAAAAAAGAAAACATTCGAACAAACATCCAGACAAATCGGTTGTTGTCTTGTTCGTTTGAAAAATAAAATCTTCTTATGAATCTCATGATAAATTGTATACTTTTGCAAATAGCTAATCAATTTGATGATAAATCAATGCAAAAAATTTGTTAGATAATTCCAATATTTTTAGCTATCATTTATCATTCTATTTTTAATATTTCGGTGGTGCAAATTAATAAAAAATATAATATATGATAATATTTTTATCATTTGAAATTCAACAAGTTTATAGTAGTAATATCTATTTGTTAGTTATTAAACGATAAATGTTAAATGTTTAACAAAAATGAAAGTTTAAGAAATCTAACAACCTAGCAGAAAAAAAATTTGGAAAAAATCGTTAAATTTATTTGCAAAAAAAAGAAAAAATTACATGAATAAATTAGTGAAGCATTGATTATGTTAGATGGACGAAAAAAAGAATCATAAAGTGAATTATTTCAATAAAGCTTTAGGATATTACTCAAATTTTAAATCACTAATTGAATTATTCAAAAAAAAAAAAAAAAATGGAAAATTAGTTTATATCGAAATTTTAACACTTTGTAATGCAAATATTGAACTAGAAATGAGAAAGTATATCTACTGGAAAACGAAATCAAATTATTTCATTTCAATTATTTCATTTTTGATGTATCCGGTAAATGATTAAATTGTATAAAACAATAATCTAACATGCAAAGTTGATGATATTTTACGAAAGAAAATTCTTCAGTTTTTATTTTCCATCAAAATATTTTGATTTATTAATCAATTAAGTGAATTTAATTTTAAGATTGCCATTTTTTTTTCTTTTTCTGATTACATGACTTTGTCAAATGTATAATTTGTTTGTTGAAAAATGATATATACATATGATTATGCAGGTTAAATTGCTATTGCTACGTACTTTTTTTTCTGAAAGAAAAAAGAGATTTTTTTTTTCAAAAATTTATGATTCCTGCAAATTTATTTCGCATACAAGAGAAAAAACGTTAATTAGGTAACTATTCTTTAGTTTGATGTCCTTTTCCAAGAAAACTTAATCACCCATGCTTAGTTATAATTAAATAAAAAAAAAAGTTCTTTTCTTTTAAAAATATTTCCGTTATCGATTTAAAATTTTTCTAGCCATTAGATTTAATACTTTAGGATTTTTATCTTTTTAGAGTTAATAAAATGCAAAATGAATCATTGAAATTGGTTAAATTTAAATGGAAATAAAATAAAACAAGTTCTATTGTTAAATTAACTCGATTAAATAATTTCCCAACATTCAGCTCTTCTGTTTGATTGCGTAGAAATATTCGAAAATTTCCCATTTTTTGGTATCTTTTTTTTGCATATTGTTTAATAAAACGATAATTTAACTTTTTCCAATCTTATTTTCAACTAATTTTTAATTATTACAAATAAAAAATTTAAAATTTATATGCAGAATATGTAGGAAAATTTTTATGGCTTCATTAATAGCATTAAAAGATAAAAAAATGTATTTACAAACTTCTTTTGATAGGCTGATTTCAATAATGGCTCAAATTTTCCACTTAATGTATTTGTTAAAGTTTTTTTGAAATTCTCGATTGTATTGCGATATTTGTTAAATATTTTAAAATATTTTATCATTTCTTCTGATTTAATAATTATTACTTTTATTTGGTGTATTTCTCGAAGTATTCTCGATATATTGGTAAATTTGCAGTAATGCTAAGTAGTAAATAGTTTATTTTGCAAAATATAACAAAATTTAATTCGTTTTTTTTTTCAAGATTTATATCACAAAGTTCATTTTAATGCCAATAGCTTCGTTTTGTTCGCTATATAGAACGGAAATATCCGCAATTTCCAAATATATTCATTAATCTAACACTTTTTTTTATTTCTATTAAAATTATTATTCTTCTTTTTAGAATACAATACTGAGCATTAATATTCATAATATAAATTTAAAATTGATTTCCTATTATTTCTTTTAAATTCATATATTATTATAAGAATATAATTCTTCTAAAATAATTTTGACTTTTCACGATTTATTATTTAATTTATAATTGCAAAATATAATCCTTTCGAAAGATTCGATTTTTTGATTTCCTTTAATTATAATTTTGATTTCTCTTCATTTACTGCTTAGTATTTGATTACAAAATATAACTCTTTTCAAATAGTTTCGTTTTTGTACCATTTATTATTTAATTTATAATTGGAAAATATAATTCATTATCTAATTCTGTAACTATAATTCTCACAAAATAGTTTTAGTTTTCCATCACTTATTTATTTAATTTCGTAATTACAAAATATAAATTCTTCCAAAGTAGTTTTGATTTTCCACTTATTATTCAATTTATAATTAATATTGTATTATGTATATATATCTAAAAATATAAGCAAAATATAATTCTTTTAAAATAGTTTGATTTCTTTCCATTTATTGTTTGTATCTGATTACTAGATTATGACTTTTTTCAAATAGTTGACTTTTGCATCATTTAATTAAATAATTATGAATTTCATCATTTTCTATGAACATTTTTTCTGTAGCCTAATAAATCATATATATTGAAGATAATAATATAACTTATTTTTTTGCAAAACTTGACAAATCGTGAAATCAAATTAATTGTTCATATATTTTCTGATGTGTTAACTAAATGATAATTTTGGTAATTCCAACAGATTTGAGAAATTATATCTTTATAAAAAGTTTTCATCTGAAAACATCACAATAACAAAAAAACTAAGCGATGTATTGCATTTGTGAAAATGAAAGGGTAGAATTCAAAAACAAAAAAGACAAAAAAAAACAACAAAAAAGGAAGTGGAATTTAAAGGATTAAAATATTTTGAAAAACCAAACAATTGATATGCATTATCATATGGTTTACTCCCTATTCATTATAATTTTCTAAACAATAATCAACCATGGAAGAATTTGAAAATTTTTCTATCAGTCATTTTAAATTTGAAGTTTTTTCTCGAAAAATTTCATAATTGCCACTTTTAGCTCTCTTTATTTTTTTCTCAGGACTATACTGCATTTTAGTTATTGGTTCTAAAAAAATTTTTGCAATAATTTTATTTCAACAATATTTATATATAAATATATTCATTGCCTAAAAAAAAAATAAAAAATTTTTGTTTTAAATAGATAGTAATATAATTTAAGCATCGGAAAAATATATAATTTAAAATCGAAAACGATTCGAAGAATCGATGTGAATTATTTTAATTTGTTTAAAAATTTTGTATAGTCATTATTTGATCGGCTATTACTTGCAATAAAGTAATAATCGTATAATATGAAAAGTTGCGAGAGTTATTCGATGAATTATTTTAATTATTTAATTAATTCATTGATTTCATCTATTCACAATCCAATTTTTCATTAACTGCGATGATTCATTTCTCAAACTTAAATTTCAAAGTCATAAAATAGTTGTCAAAAAAAAGCCATGCACAATGTATGTGCTAAATCCATAATTGTCATTAAAAAAAATGTCTGGGCACTTTTGATCTTTTTTTTTTTTGAAATGCTTGCAGGAAATATTTAATCAATTTTATTGATATATCTAATTAATGTTTTGTTGAAATTTGATTCCGAAAAGAAAAAGAAAAGTCTTTTATAATATTTCAATGCCTGTCTGTTTTTGATCTTTTTTTATTCTTTTCGCAAAAATAATTCAAAAACTGACAATTACTTCCTACCAACTTCCCTTCTTTTTCCTTTAATTCTATTATTTATTTAATTTTTCTATTTTATGGTACGAATAATATGAATAATGAATAATAGTAATTATATTTTTTTTTTTTAATTTTGTGATGTGAATAACAAAAATAGTAATTCAATTTTTTTGTTTTCATCCTTTTTGCATTTCTCTCCCTTCTTTTGTTCTATATGCTTAAAAAAATAGCTAAATAAAATCTGAATATATTGTTTTTTGCATTAATTTGCCTAAAAAATTAGTTAGCTAAAATTGAAATTAGTCAAAAAAAATAACGGTAACATCAAGGAATTAATTTTTAACAATATGATAAAAAGTTGTTAGTTGAAATTAAAATCAATTAAAATATTTTTCTCGCATTATTTTTTTTTCAATTCACATAAAAACTTATTTCATCATTATATATTAAAATAAATAGTTAATTAAAGTTGAAATCGGTGAAAATAATTTCCCACATTATTGTTTTTGTTTATCAATTTGTCTAAAAAATATACTCCATTATCATTTTAAAAATTAGTTAATTAAAATTGAAATTGATAAAAACAATTCTTCCATATTGTTATTTTCGTTTTTTATCAGTTCGATATGTCATTATCATATTATTTGAATTTGTTAGCTTATTTAGAAAAAACAAATGATGATTTATAAAATCGAAAACGCTGAAATACTGAAGTCCATTTTAACGCGAAAGTATTTGAGAGGAAAAAAAAATGAATGAAAGAAAAGTTGAATTATGCATAAAATTAAGCTTACATTTCAACAATAATCGCTAATTTATCAGCTTTTTGACTGACATTTATTTCAATTCTTTGCCTGTTTTATTGTTTTTTCTGCACCCATTTTCTTTTCTCTTTGAATAAAAAGATTTCGTTTAATAGTTCTTGTTTTCTTTTTTTTTTTCACTTCTTTACATATCATTTTATAAATATTAGAAAAATTATTGAAAAAAATTTCCAATAATTTCAAATTTTAAATTTTATCATCCCTATAATGTTATTTCTAGATTATCTTACGTTATTTCGTTATGCATGATGATGATAAAAAATAATTTAATATTATTAATTTAATTGACACTGTTAATAAATATGTTATAATTTAATTGTGATATTATGTTTATATTGTTATAATGAATAATGATTTGTTAATTAGCAATCAAATATAATAAATGGTAATTATTTGAGAAAGAAATTCTTTTTTTACAGATGAAATCACGAATAACCTGTGATACCGAAATTCCAATATCAACAAGTAATGGCAACAACTTTGATCATTGCAGTGGAATAAGATATCATAATTATAGTTCACCACATGGTAAAACTATTACTAGTGATAATGGTAAACAATATGATAAGCCACAAAAGAATGACAATTATTCAGTGGAAATTATTAAATCAATACAAGGAACAACAACAACAATTAAATGTAAACCTAACAATAAACAATCAAGTGATAAATGTTATTCGGGTATTCGTAGTTATGATATACCCAAGGATACTATTAATAGTAATATTCTAGAAAGGTTACTGTTTATTCTTTTCTTCATTTAATCTATTAAATATTTAATTTAATTCATTTAAAGACTAGAATATCAAAAATTATCGAATAATTAGTCGCTGGTTAGAATGTATTTCTATTAATAGCATATATTGAATATAATTTGAAAAGATTAATTTTTCCAAAGAAACGAATGACGGAAAAGTTACATTTCTCAATTGGATTACTATTAATAAATTACAGTATTCGAGTATTTCATCTATTTATTGATTTAAAACGACCAAAAGAATATTCTTTTCATCGCTGAATAAATACCGTTTTAAAATGTTTAAATTCGAAATTATTCATTTTACATATAAAATCTTTTTTTTTAAATTTAAAAACAAATTTTTTTTTTAAAAAAAGCAAATATTTCATTTTCTTTTTTGAAGAAAATTTGTGCTTATTTGCTTACGTGCCTATAAAAATGAAAAAAAAAAAAAAAGAAAAATTCATTTTTTTTAATAACAACCTTTCCATTATGCATGCATAGGAGGAAAACGAAAACTTTAAATCACCATAAAAACTAAAAATTTTTTTATTCAAAAGCAAATTCTCCATATATAGCAAATTTCGCAACCAAAATCGTTAAAAAATATTGAAAAATTATTTGAAAAAAGAAAAAAATTAAACCAAAAAAAAATTAAATTTAAAACAAAGGATTATTGAACATTTAGCAATATGAAAAAAAAAAAAGGAATCCTATCATTTATTTTATCAAAAAAAAAAAAAAAAAAAAAAAAAAAAAAAAAAAAAAAAATCAAAACGATAAGTAAATGGAATTTATGAGAAGTGCCGAACCAAATTAATTATATATTAATATATCATATTAAATTTTTCCTTCTAACAGATAAATCTTGTTAAATAAGCCTCAAAAGTTTTTTATTTCTAAAAAATTAAACAATTTCGGAGATACATTTCGTTTCTCCATTTGATTCTTTAAATTTGAATAATCAGTCGATATATTCAACTTATTGAAAAATTATAATAAAAATCAATAAAACATTTATTTATCATTCAATAAATTGGACGATAAATAAATATTTTATTAATTTTTATGTAGAATTTTGGTAATTTTCAAAATTTCAGCGGATCTCACCAAACACCGTCATGTACACTATTGAAACAACCATTGCTTCATATCCATCATAAGCATTCAGATTCATCACAAAAGTCAACAACTCGACCACCACCTCCAACTATTGTTCTCAGGTGATTATTTGCACGTAAAAATTATATTACTTTCACATAGAAATTACATTACAGTTAAATTCCACAACAGCGAATTTCTAAGTAAAATATTTATTATTTGAAGCCTTTTTTTTAATAAAATTTAATCGAAAGCATTAAATAAACTAAAATAAGCCTAAATTATTTTTGTCCGCAGACTTAGTTTAGAACAAATTATCACTTTTGAAACAAACAATAAAACTATGCTGTTATATCAACTTAAGGCGCAGCTTTTTTTTTCAGTCCACCGGATGATACATCACCGGAAAAAGTAGAAGTAATTTTTGAATACGATAATGAAAAGTACAATACAGAGCCAATTTTCCTGATTCGATATAAAAGAATAATATTAAGCGCTGCTATATCCCTATTGATTATTTTCTTGATAACACTTATTGTATTGATGGTTTATATTGCGCATCGAAGAACATTATAGAAAATTGTCTATCATTTATCACTTGTAAACAGATTTAAAGATATAAAAATTAAGAAAATACGATAATATATTAATACCGATAAAATACAGAAAATAACTGGTAATCAAAAAATGATTTTCTTCGAAAAAATTGGAATAAAATATACCAGTACAATATGATAAAACACATGTACAATCATGGTTATAATCCTTAGTAACTTAATTTTATAATAATATGATTTGTGAAATATTGTGCTTGTTTCATACGTATGGAAATGTATGTTTTTTAAAAATATAAAATCTGAATGTTCCTGTCATTGATCATATTCTCATCATATTCTCTGATATGAATAAGCTACAGAAGAGGAAAGAATAAGCTACAAAAGTTCTTCACACATAAATTTATGGAAAAACGATTGCTATACAATAGAATGAGAAGAAAAACTACCACAAAAATGCATAAAAAGCGAATATAAATTAATTTAAAACTATATTATGTTGGCCTATACTTAAAGCAGAGAATATAGCCTTCCGAAAAAATTATCCTTTTCATTATTATTGGATATTGAAGTTCGAAGCAATTTTTCAGCAATATGAGGAAAATTTTGCCAAAATTTCGTTTCCTTTAATCCCAATTTGTTCTTCCAGTTCCTGAACTTTCTCCGCCAACTGGTTACGAAGCAAAACCTAGTTACATAATTCCATGTTAGTCATGTTTTTCCATTAAACGTCATTTCCATTTAATATATTTTTGGCTATTTCAATTTCTTGCAACTTTTTATTAGAATGGTACAACAAATTTCAACCAAGATCAAATTTATGAATATTTTTTCTTTCTTTCAGCATAGATTTCGCCTACTTTGCACGATAAAAAATAATGAGTTTCACAAAGTGCATATATATGGCTGCGTCAATTTAATCATGCATTTTTCAAAAAAAGAAAAAAAAACTAATTACACATTTTAAAATACTTTCATGTCAATATAATTTAGTATTCAATGAAACAGCTGAAACACATATTAGAGAAATCAAAATGAACCATCTAAAATATTCAGTGCAAGTTGACTTTTTCATTTTGATAATACAATATCAAAACTTTCCACATGACTGTATTGTTCTTATTTAATTCCTGACTAATATAAATATTTTACTTTAATAATAATCAATAAAAACTTCATTATAAAATAATCAATAAAAATTTACTTTTGCACTTCGGATGATTGCATTAGCCTGTCGTCTATTCAGATGATCTATGGTAGATAATAGCGCCGATGGGTTTGCTGAAGCAATCAAACCAATCGTTTTGAAACCTTAAAATTAAAAAATTAATGAAATTATCAGATATCCTATAGTCACTGCTACAATGCATTGATAATGGTTATAAAGCTTCAGCCAAACTGGACATTTAATTCGAATAAATCGATACCAATAATCTTTGAACTGTGATTTTTATTTTAATAAAGAATTGTATTTTTTAATACCTGCATACCTGCATTATAAAGTTGTCGTGCTCGTCCTCTTCTAACACCATCAAGTGCAAGTAACGGAATTAGCTCCTGCTGCGAACAATCTCGTAAGTGTTGTACCAAATCAGGTAATAAATTTTTCAACGGCCAGAAGGACGGTATTTTCTGCAACGTTATCAAATATGATGATCATTTTTAATGAGACATTTAAAAAATATGATTCAGTTCATCCAATATTTTCAAAAAAAAAGAAGCTAATCTTTACCTCTGCAAAACGTGCTATCGACGATGCCTGTGATAAGGTTGCTTGCAAGACATTTTGAAGCCAACCACGAGATACATGAAAACGTTCCGCAATATCAAACAATGTTTCTTGTTTCCACAATCGATGCAACATGAACGAAATATAAAGACGTAACGATGATTCACCTTCGCTCTATAATTTATGTTACAATGATGAAAATATATTTATGCATTCAACGGATTCTACGGATTTCATACTTTACAAGTAATATGATCAACAAGAACTGATGTCATAGAAACATAAGACCGTTATCTGAAATATTGACCGGACATTAAGGTAGAGGTATATTTTTAATATGAGACAAAAGAAACTAATGTTCCTGCATGAACTAAAATCTTGCAGCATGAAAAGATGCGCGGTAGTTCGAATACGTAACTAAATAATATTGGTAGCAATTTACTGTAAAAGAGAATTAAATGCTTGGGTAACCTCAAAATTTTAATAAAGATTAACATTTACCAATTTTGGTTGTTCAATAAAATATCGAACAATCTGCTTATCATTTAGTCCCAATCGTGCAAGCAAAGCTTGCTCAGATTTTGACAATGCTTTGTACTGCAATAAACAGATTTGTAAGAAATTATCATATAAAGTATTACCTCTGAGAAATAAGTAACAGGAACAATATGTAACCAAAAAATAAAATAATGAATAGATTTGAAGGCAGCACATAATAGCAGAAAAGTTGGAAAACTACGAGTGAAATGAGTTCGAAAAGGAGTTGAAAAAGTTTAAAATCAACCAGCATTAAAATCTAACTAGAAATTTCGAGTCACTTTTTTTTTCAATTTCAAAGAAAAATTACTTGAATTGTTCAAATTTTACAAAACATTATATATACTCAGATATAACCTCATCATAGAATATATTCCAGTCAATATCAATACCTATATCGAGCGGCACCATCATAAATAATAAATGAAAATGAGAAGACAGTACAATACCCTGAAAAATACCACTGTTATATGGACAAAAAAAAGAGTTTAAATAAATGTCAATAACTGTGTTTTTGCAAAATGCAAATAATAAATAAAATGATCGAACAGCTTTATAACTACTATATAAGTCGATCATTTAAGAAGTTTATCTAGTGAATCCGATATGCAATCGTTGCACTGTTGGAAAACAATGTATCCAAATTAGTCAGGATGTTTAATAGATCAAAATTAATTAATCTTTAATCTGAATAATGAAACACTAATCATCGAAATAACATCACTTTACGATGGAAAAATTAAGTGAAAGTTATCCAAGTGATACATGACTAGGTCAATGGAATTCTTAAATTCCATATTAAACAATTATCAGGTCATATTAGCGATTGAGATTTGAACTTGGCATTTTTATCACTAGGATATCCAACTGGAGTTTCCAAATTTTAAAATAGATTCTGATAAATCGAATCCCAAAAACTTCTGATCCAAAGTGTTGTAATTTTTCAAAGCCTTCCGAAAAGTAATCATGGCAATTTTCGATGGTCACAACCGAAATCTTAAAAGATCGAATCACACAGAAAATAAAAAAAGCTTACTTCGCTCAAATTGTTTAATAACAGAGCACACATCTGCTGTGCTATCAGTGGCGATAAAGAAGCCGAAAAGATTGCTAAACCAAAAGTTGAAGCTGAATATTTCCCATTCTAAAAGCAATGTAACTTTCATTTGTATTCATTATACACAATCACGAAAAGCATCTTGAATCAATTTGCTCGCTTTAAATACCTCAAATATCATTAAATAAAATAATCTTACCTTATCAATATTAATTAAATCATGCTTCAGTAGATATTCCAACATTTCTCTTAACAACTCTCCACTATTACTATTTTGTATTCCAAACAGCGTTTGCTGTACTATAGCCTCCAGCTCTTCCAACCGTTCTGCCATCTGAAAAGGAATTTCATGTAATACATTTTTTTTTTGATCTTAACAAAATGCAAAGAAAAGTTCTATAATTAGTTTTTTTTTTTTTAGTAACCGAGGTTACTAAAAAAAAAAAAAAGCCATAAAATGACTAACCTTCAATGAGATCAAATCGAGCAGAAACGACGAAAACATTGCTGGTTCATTTAATGAGCTCTTACATCCTGGTAAAGGTCCATTAATCATGTCTAAAAACTAAAACAAAAAATAAAAATCCAGGCCAAGAATTACTGAAAAAATTAGCTAAATAAGTATCCTAAAAATTTATTTCATTTCATTTCTTTATATAATAACTTCGAAAAAAAAAAAAAAAGATATTTAGAGTTAATACTCACGGATAGCCGTAATTTCTACTTACTCAAATGGAATACAGTGATCATTTTATGGTTTTAAAACATTTATGTACTATCCTACCTTTTTCCTCCTATAAAAAAACAATACTTCATGACTCGTGTCATAAAGCCCATAATATTATTAAAGTCTGCGCTGAAAAATTTATTTAAAATTTACCAACGGAAAATATTACCTTGCCTTCCTCATAAGCAGAATGTAAGATTGTTACTGCTTCCCCCATATCATCATAACCAGCTCGGCCAGCACGACCGATCATTTGCAGATATTGCGCCTTACGAAGCGGTTCTTTGCCAACAAATGGAGCTTTGATTATTACTCGACGAGCCGGAAGATTAACTCCCGCTGCTAGAGTTGAAGTACAGCAGATAATATTGATGATTCCATCCTTCAAATATTAAAATTGTGATTTATTTGAAAGCATATTTTAATAAATCGTTTACAATTTCAAAATTTAGATCTAAATTAAATTCAAATAAAGTTGAAATTCCATTCTAAACTAAATTTCAAATTTCACCTTCCAACGATTGTAAAGTTTCAACAAAAAAATTTCAAATGAACATAGTCACCTGAAAAGCGTCTTCAATAATCTTTCTTTCGTCGGCTGTTAAACCACTATGATGATATGCAACACCACACATGATGCTTAATTCTAGCAAAGAAGAAAGCTTTCCATCTTCCCCACTTTTTATAGCTTTTATTGCAGCCATTTTTTCGGCTTTTTTGCGTTCTCGAACATTCCTGAATTAACAAATTAAAATTTATGAAGAAATATTTCGAATTCGAAATCTCATGTCAATCTGAAAAGTTTGAAAATTTATAACCTTATTTTAAACCAAGAAGACTGAACCATTTATAATATCTTATGTACTGATCTCTAGAAAAGACAAACTTTGGCATCAAATGTGAAACCATTTTACAAACATTTTCACAATTCTGTTTGGTTGGACAAAAAATTAGAACCGATCGCTTTGGTACAATATCATGCAACAAAAGTACCAATCCATCTGGATCACGATTTTTTAACCTCTAAAAAACCGGAAAAATACATCAACGTGAAATTAACAGTCTGACAAAAGTTCATCAATCAAGCAAGCCAGCAAAGTAGAAAGATCATAACAAATTTTGAAATAACATCCACAGTAACACCCACATTTTCATCTAAATTCATCTCGAATTCCAATTTCCCCTCTGGTTGTACGATATATAACGAGTTGTCAATTTTCACTTTCTCTATCAGTTTAACCTAAAAAGAATTTAAGTAATTATAAATGTTCCGGAAGTGAAATAACCGAATTACATGAATCAGAATATAATCAGAATATTTTTGAATATTTTTCGCGATTTATATACATGCTTTAAATAAACTGTACCTTTCCACTATTCAATATATAACTTATCTATTTAGTTGATAAAAGTGCTTACAGGGCGAAATTTCGTTGAAAATATTGATGCATTCAGAAATTTTGAAAGCTGCTCAATGTTTGAAAGAGTTGCTGACATACCAATTATTTGACCACTACCTGAAATTTCATATAACATTATGTTAATTGAAATTTTTGAAAATCGAAATGGTTCAGCATATAGTTCCGCTAATAAGCTGAATTATATCTAATTTTCTTCTCCGGAATTTGCCCAATTCGAAATTGCTTAATTCTCTACATGAAAATGTATCTCACACTTTTTTCTAAAAACATCTTTCTTTCTTTTTACTGTATGGCAGGATTAGATTGAAAAGAGAAAAAAACCCACAACCTTTTTGCATAAATTTAATCAGCCCTTGTTCAATAATTGCTCCTCGAATATTTTCTCCTATCATATGCAACTGAAATATCAGTAAGCAGTAAAGATTATAATCTGATGAACAATGATAAAATTTAAAATACTAAACTCCTTCACATTCTAATGCGTTCACATACATTACACAAACCATAAGAGTTATTGTGTCCACAAATAGGCAAGAGTAATCAGGAAATTTGATTAAAGTAGTTAAAACAGAATTTCATACGCAATCAGAGAATCGGATGTCATATAACTTACTTCATCCACTACAACAACTCCAATCTCATCAATGCGATCTACTTCTATCAGACTATTAATTAACATGTTTGCTTTTTCAATAGTTGCAACATATATAGATTCCCTTTTACGACGTTTGATTGGTGGTAAACGGCCTGAAATACGCACCGGTTCCAAACAGATTTTCTGAGGTTGCAAATAATATTTAACTGAAGTAATCAGCACCATCGACTTGATTCGATTATTGAGTAAAGACGAAATTATAACGAACATAAATACTTTCTTTGTCCTTTCCTTTATTTCCTCTCCCTAAAATAGTTAACGGTTTGACAGCACACTGCCTATTCATCGTTCGTTGTAACTTCATCGTTCGATTAACTTAATATTGCAAGCCAGCCAAAATTTGTATGAACTTGCATTTTTGATTTTTTTATCAATTTAATCAATATTTACGAATAAATATTTTATCCTGATTCAACGGAACCTAAATTAGTCTTCATCTCCAAACATCTTGAGGTTAGCTTTGGCTAAAAAAAAGTGCAAAACAAATATTCAGAATCTGAATATTTTCAGGTTAATCTATGATGATTTTAGAGCTTTTAGATATAAGCTGAAGAATATTATCGACTTATGAAAATAGTGTTCAACTCACAATTCCAAGTTTAAAAAAGGCAAACAAACAAATATAACCAAAACACTTAACCTTTGCTTGCTGCATATTCTTCCACACAAACATTGAGCTTATCCTCGAAAAATGATAATGAATAAACCTAAATTCATGTAATTAATTAAAATTCTTTAGATTTGAATTACAATGATCAGAATACAAATTTCAAATGAATCTCATAAAATAAATACTAACCTAGCAACGTATTCAAAATTCGAGCAACAAAATTACTCTAAGAATTAATAGATTGCATTTCACTTCCACTGTAATATTTTTTAATCTGCATAAAAACTTACTTTCTCCTGAGCGATTGCAATATATGGTACGATTAGGATGCAACTCCTCCTTCGGACAATTATTTCTCGTAACATCACAATCTGAAATAACTTTTATCTAAAAGTTCACAATTAAAGTACTTTCCGCAAAATTAAACTTATTATCATTTGGTTGATAACAATCAATCCAATTAACAGAATGATTCGATACTAGCATTTAAATGTCTTTTTCAAAATTTATACAGAGTCTGGAATCCCGAAAGATTTTCATATTCACGTACTAACAACATTCTCTCTCAGCATAATGTAAATATTTTATTAATAATGAAGAAGGAACCTCAGCAACAAGAGTTTTTCCTGCACCGGTCGCCATCGATACAATCGTGTTTGTACCACCTATTAAATGTTCATCATTTAAGCACTGCATTTGCCAATCTATAAAAACACACCTAGATTAGAAGAAAAGAAAAAAGATGAAAAAAGTAAAGGATGCTGTGACCCGTAAATTAAGAATAATTTTCTAAACTGTCACTGTTGCATTTGTTTAACTATGGCTATTATTACCTTACTTGCAAATAAAAACATTTTCCAAAAAAATGATGCGATAATACGGAGAAATGCTAGGATAACAAAAGGGAATAATTAAAAATAGTTAATAAATGACATATGCTATAAGGAACAACAAAATAATATAACCACACACTGTAAAATGTCGAAATCTTTCGCAGATCTTTGTAAATCTCACAAATATTCTTCATCTCCTGACATGCATCTCCTCGAGATGTGCTAGCTGAAAGCATGCAACCAGAATCAAATCTACTATCCTGAAAACTCTGTTATTAATCAAAATATTGGTTTAAAAAAATTTTTAACTGTTAAACTTTTAATACGAGATTTATTGCAGTGACATTAAAATGGATGAAATTATAACTTTTACTTTTTTCCTAAATTTTCCTCATGCATCTGCAGAAAAATAAAATGGAAATAATTCTCTAGAAGTGAGACATGAATTTACTTGCATATCAACTTGCGCTTGCGTCGTTGGAGAGAAATTAATCACTTGTCTGTCTATTTCGTTTTCTGTTGAGCTGAATGAAGCAATAGCTGAAAATTATTAGGTTCAAAAGATTCCGAATGAGAAAATAAAGAGAAACATAATATTAGCTGACCAAATTTCAAATATATCATGTAAAAAATATTCACACAACTCCACAAAAAAAAACAGAAAAAAAAAAATAATTCTATGATTTTTATATGAATACCTATATTCTGCTGTATTGCCGGTACTTTGAATTTTTTCGAGCAATTTCCCGGATGTAATATCCGTTTTGGGCGTAATTGAGATTTATATCTTATTGCAGACAATCTGAAACAATAATATTAATAGTTTCCATGAAACAATAAGACGAAATATACAGCAAATGAAACATTATCCATTTCAGTACGTTAACTATTCATAAAATTTAAATCATTATATTAATTATGTAAAACTATACTATCATTTTATTTCACTACAGAAATGCTTCACTTATTTTATTACTCATAATCAGTTAATCTACTTACATGAAAACTTATAAAACAAATTCATATAACCGTACAGAAACAAAAGTTATTTGATTCATTTCAACTATTTTAAGAATTTCTTTTCTTTGAAAGCTTAAGAATTTTCCAGAAATTTGTAAAGTAACTCAGAAATTTGCAAATTTCAATTTTATATAATTATTTCGAAAAAAAAGAAAACAATTCTAGGCAAAGAACATAAGTTTTTTTTTTTTGTTGGATACAAAATTTTTTAATTTGCATAGAAATTTCCGAACTAAAAGTTAGTTTAATTTTGACAAATTGAAAAAAAAACCTTGGCGTTTTCCCTCGTATTTCCGGAATTGTTTCGGTAGGAATGGAGACATTATCGTCACTATAACACAGCAGTTTTTTCATTGGCATTGTCTCCATAATACTATAACAATTAGAAAAGACTGATGAAGATCGAATTCGAGAAGATATGCTTAATTTTCTGGAAAATTAATTGGATTAAAAGTAATACAACATACGTGGCATAAATACATATGCTCATTTATTTATTTATTTACTTATATTTTTAGTTGTTCTTTTTTCTTTTTTCCTTTTTTTTTTTTGAAGAATTATGAATGAAAATGATTGCCTTTATGAATAAATTTAATTCCTTTTTTCTATTCATCTTCTGAAACAGAGGACAAGATTTGTATGCGGATTTATTGAAATCAGAGATTGTACTCAAGACGTAGAACCCAAAATAGGATATTACTTTGAAAAGTTTGAGAAATTACTGAGATGTTTGTTTTTTTCTCAAAAAAAGTAATTTCCTAATTTTTTTTTTCTTATTTTATTATTATGTGCAATGTTTCATTTGCTCTCAATCACCATCACAAATAACCAATAATCTATCAACATACTCTCTCAATTCTTATTGATCTTTGTGTTTCTTCACATTTACTGCTATTATTTTTTACTCTCAAACATTGTCACTGTTATACTGTCAAACTTTATCAATCTCTCGCAACATACAACTAATTCCTAGTAAACACTACCACCTCCTTATTCAATACGCTACTCCTCTATTTTCAATCTTCATCACAAACTATTCTAAACCCAATCGTCCCTATCACTCCACTCTCCTACCCTATTTAACACTTTCACCGTTATATCCCCAAACTTTATCAATCCCTGATAGCATTCTCTCTATTCATTCTTAGCAAACTGTGTTACCTCCCTATTACCTATGCTATCTCCTTATTTTCAATCTCTACCACAAACTACTCAAAATTCAATTGCCCTATTGCTTCATTTCCTTCTCTTACTCACTCTCACTTGTGGTCCCTCAGAAATAATTGGCAGTCTGTTTTAACGGACCATTTGTTCTAACAGTGAAAATTTCTTTATTTCGTTATCGAGGTGTGTTACGTGTTAACGTGTCTAGTAATTGTTACGCTGCTCGTTTTCACGTACGTGAATTTTGATTACGTTCATGCAAATGGTTGCAGCATATTGCTTGCAACCATTTGCATAAATGCGGATTATGCGAAGGCTTTTATTGATGATAGTATGGATACTGTAGATGAGAAATTTAAATATGTGACTGTATATTGTAATTTAACTAATCATATTTTATGAATAAACATCTAATTATATGGGAATATTTGAATTCATGCTATTTGCCAATTTATACTAATTAATTTATACTGATTTAAACTATTTGAATTCGTGTGAATTCAAATAGTATAAAAGTGAAATTTCGGAAAGAAAATGCAATTGCGTATACATGTAATTCTCGTTTCATAAATACTTCTTTTTATTTCTCGTTCAGATGACATTTCTTCATTTTGTAAATTGTGTGGCACTGTCGTACGCACCGTATTTTATCGCATACAGGTATTCGGGATTATCAGAATATTGCTCCATATGGAAATGCTCCCACGCAGTTTTGGCTTATTTTTTGACACAGTTATGCAAAATGCTCGTCCTTGCAACTTTTTTTCCAGCCAGCGATGCTAATGGATTTGATTTAGTCCCGGTAAGTTTATAGATTCAGCCTAAACTTTGATTCCATATTTGGATTTGGTCCTTTTTCGGATTCTATGTTGAACTTATATTATATACTTTAGTTTTGATTTTTACATTCAAATCATGTATTTATATTTAGGTACCTTTGTGTTAGGTTTGAAATTGAAGTTTACTTTATTTGCATATTAGTATGTATTAGTGGATAATGGGCGAAGATTAGTGGGTGATTTATTCATTAAAAAATGATTTATATTTCAATTTACAGAAAAATTAGTTGATTTATTTACTGGTAAGCTTTGTTGAATTCAACGAATGCAACTGGATTTTTAAGTCTATTTTATGGTCAGAATTCTCAAATTTGTATTTAGGAACTGATGAAAGCAAGCGCGGATATCTTCGATGTGATGGGTCTGCATGCCGTGATCGTTTATCTGATGGCAGGTAAAAGTGAGGTCCGATTCTTGGCTGTTGGTTTAGGCTGGGCTTTTGCTCATAGGTAATTTTTAGGTATTATTATTTATTCCACATTTACTCTTAATCGATATTTCTGGATATAGGAATTGAAAGTTAGTAATTGGTTAAATAATATGTTTATCATTTCATTTCATCTCTGAGAGGATTTGATTGCTGTTGAGGATTGTTATGAAAATTTGCAATTGTTCACCTATCTTATGGCTTGTAAAGATTTTTTTCACAACGTCATCTTTTTTTTAAATCTTAGTTAAGATAAAATGAGAAAATAAATCTCGGCCATCAAGATTCTGAGGATTTTGCTTAATTTCAAAATGCAAACATAACTTAGGAAGATAAAAATCCTACTAATACTCGATGTTGAGAAAAGATCCATGAAATCAACTGCTTAAATAAATGTTATAGACTAAGCCAAGTGATAGTGGAAGTGAAAGTTTATTTCAGTGTAGCTAGTCGTCTGGTCGGTTTTTGGGTTGGTGCCCGAGCAGTGGCGTTTCATTGGAAATACATTCAAATGGCCCTGAATTCGAATATTGATCTAATTTTTTATGTTGGTA
Organism: Onchocerca lupi; assembly: GCA_028564675.1. NCBI lineage: Eukaryota > Metazoa > Nematoda > Chromadorea > Rhabditida > Onchocercidae > Onchocerca > Onchocerca lupi. Next base: position 100,638 of record JAOVVO010000129.1, on the reverse strand, counting down.
AGATTTTCTCTCTTATTATTTTAATTCGTCTTTTCTTTTTTTTTTTTTTTTTTTTTTTTTTTTTTTTAGGACTGAAATATTTTAGTTCTATAGTAGATATCTTGTTTTGTTTCTCCATTCTTGTCTTCCATTCAAAAACTATTTTATTCGGTAATTGATATCTCATACAAACTTTTTTAAAAAAGGCAAGAAGATAAGAATTGAGAGAAAAGAAATATGTTTCCAGTAAAAGTCATCGAGAAATTCATTTATGTTAATAAATAAATACATTTTTTTTTTACTTTTGTTTTCTTCAGCAATGGCAGCATTGGTGTGGTTATTCACCCGTAATGATCTGCGATCAGGGATGAGACGAATAGTTGCTTTGTTGATTGCACTTTGTGTTTTTCGTGAATTCATTGAGCAGTAAGTTTATTTACCAATTTATAAAGTAAATACATCATTTAGAATGCCTTATAGATTTGGAAAGGAGAAAGAGAATCTTTCAAAATGCATTTCACCTAATAATGATTGAGATATATTTTGTTATTCACAAATACTGAAGCGATGTTTTAGTCATGTTGTAGATCCTTTTATATGATATGCAACAGGAGCAAACGATTGAGTTATATGGTAAAGCGTTTTTATTTTCAGCTTAGAATTACTGCATATTAAAGTTAAAACGAAACTAGATATGTTTAAATTTGAATCTGATAAAAATTTTGTGGATGTTTGTAATTCAGATCGGCAATTGTATATTTGGATCTTCGATCTTGGACCTTACTTGGAGCAAAGGCCGCATTTACCACAGGACTTGCGATAGGAACATTGATTGCATATTCATCGCTTGGAACGCATTTTACGCAATACCGCAATTAAAAAAAATGCGGTGTTTTTGAAAGAGAAAATAAATATCAGGCCAATGTAATTTGAAAGCAAAGCTTCACTTTGAAGCGAAAGACAACCATTTGCTAGAAATGTTATTTATGATCTTCTTTCTTTGTTTTGTATCACAGGAATAAATAATAGAGCTAGCAATTTTGTTTCCATTAGCAGAATTGGAAAAAGTCTAAATGACACTCTTTCTGGTGTTTTCAGAAATCGGTTGTGAAAATATATTTCTAGATATTACTAACTGATTAAGCTCCTTCTTTCGTATGTGAAGTATACTTATTTTTAATTTTCGTATACTTATTTTTAATTTTTTTTTAAATCATTAATCATGCCGATTACTATGCAATTCCTCAATAGAAGCACTGAACGAATGAACTGTCCTATTAAAATAGCTCCCATTTTGAACAGTTCTTTCCCACAGTGATTTTTTTTTTTTTTTTTTTGATATTTTATATTCACATATCCATTATTTTCTGCTAACTCTTGATTCAAATTTCAACATACTTTAGAGTAAATTTCGGAACAATGAGGAAGTTCTTGGTTTCTCGATCATAATAATGGACAAATTTATCAGTGGAGAGACTTTTTCTTACGTAAAAGAAAATGATAGTTTCTTTCTGGTCTTTTTTTTTTCATTCATAACGGTGAACTGGATGTTCGCTGAACGAATAAGAAAAAGATGAAATTGATGTAAAGCTGGACAATTTTAAGCATAATTTTCATTTATAGTAATAAACTTTTTTCAGCATTTGCAAATAAAAAATTATACACAGAAAACATGCACACATAACACATACACGAACGTGCAAACAAATATGAAATGAAAAAAAAAAAAAAAAAAAAAAAAATTCAGAACAAACCATACATGGAAATTTTTTTGCATCAAGGAGTTAACGGCAGTAAAACTGGTAAAAAGCAATAAGTTCGCTATGATTGGGATTAACTAGAAATGCATACAGATTCGATTAAATTCTGAGAAATCACTGAAATAAAATATATGAAATACAATACTGAACGAGAAACCCTGACTCACCTTCACACATAACGGATAAACGAACCAATAGAATACATAAAATAGCATATTAGCAAATAACAATTACTTTGTTTTATATGACACTAGCAGGTAAACGTTCAAAAGCATCCGAATTTCGTCGATGAAAACCATTTACGTTTGATGGCGTTCCAGTTAACTGTTGTCCCGGTATTATTCGTCGCATTACAACTTCTGACTGGCGCTGCAGTTTAGCATCACTTGCTAACAATTTATCACTCGTATAGCAAAATTCACGTGATGATAATGAACCGGTAATCATTTCTGGTCCATCCGGAATGCCATGTTTTGGGTCCAAACCTGCTTTCAACAATATTGCCGCACAATCTAGTGCACCGGATGTTTGTGCATGCCATAATGCCGAACGACCCATTTCATCTAACATACGAAGATCCGCATTGTACTATAAAATCAAATGTTTAGATGAAGTTAAAATCAAATTCATTTGAAGAGATTTCGAACAATGTAACACAACAACCAAATTGTTTCAAAATAACATTAAGTGTGGATTTCATAGAAATCTATTCCTTTATTTTCTCATGTAATTTAGATCAGGAATAAAGTTCATGACCCAGCAGAACTGATAAGCAGTTCGTTTAATATAAATCTTCCAAGATTTTCAAATTTAACAACTTGATAGTTAAATATGCATAGTGATTTTCTAAAATGAAAAAAAAAAAAAATTAGTTAGAAAAAGTAATAGGTCAAAAATAAGCTTTGATTTTAGAACTTCTATAATCCTTCCCTAACATCAGAGATCATTGTATCCGAAACCATTCAATGATGGGATATTCATTCAAATGATGGGACCATAGAAAAACTTTACATTGACAGAACTGATTTTTTAATTAGATGATTAGCAAAGCAGAAAGCAATGATCTTCTAGCACGGCTTCAATCTTTCAAACATATGTCCTATTCTTTAATACGATATGTCATTAGCACTGTCTAGATCCATAGTAATCTTATCAGATTTCCCAAAAAATTCGAAAAATCTACCCAAACAAGAAGTTGAGTGCAAGCCGCAGATGCATTCGAACACGCAATATGTAAGGCGGTACGTCTATCAGTCGCATCAACCGTTATTCGAAGGTCAGAAATACTACAACGTGGTAAAATTGGTAAAAGTGCATCGAGATCATTATTGAAAACAGCATTGAGAAGTTGTCGACCAAGCGGTTCACCGATTGCGATGGGTGGTAGAAAACGCTTTCCTTCATATTTCACCTTAATCCATTTCTCTTTTTCTTCCCTAAATAGAATCAGCAAGAATTACTAAAGAAAAGATTCAAATTTTTATTGAACTTAGAAACAACCTATATCTAACTAGCAAATTTAGTTATTGAATTTATTAGTAGGAAATGATCTAAAATTTAAAAAAGGTTCTTAAACTAACCGAGATGAGCCTGCCTGTGGTTTTCGATCTGACGGAGCGCTATATTCCCAAATAGCGTTTGCTTTCTTATTTCCAATCGCTTCCATGACATTTAAATATTCCATTCTAAAGAAAATAAAAACTCAATGAAAAAACTATTACTTACGAATACGAAATTCTCATAAAGTCGTATATGTGTATTTTTTATATGGAATTAAATGAATACAGATAAGTATTTAAAAAAAGAGAAAAAAAAGGATGAAATCGCTGTTAACAAACATATTTAAATTATCTCTGCAGAAAAAAGATGGAGTAGAAATGGAACTTACGGCCAATCATCCAGATCGAGTGAACGAACTTTTGAGATATGTGAGCCAAGATTTCGATGAATTCCTGAACATTCAATGCAAATTAATGTTCCCAAATTAAGCGAAGCCCAGTCTGGCTTTGGAGCATCACAATCGGCACAACTATCATTACCCGGGATTTGCCGCAAAGCCTGAACCTGTCAATAAGACCACAAGATTAAGATACTTGAATATGTTACTGAAAATTCACTATGAAAAAATGATGCACAAAATTATTGTGGCTTTTAGAGACTAGAAAAAGATTTCTTTTTAGGATCTACTATTATCATTACAGTCATCAGCGAATCGTATCTTGGTGTTTTGCAATCGATGCAGATGATATATTTTTCACACAGCTACTGCTGCATATATGATGCTTACAAAAATATATCATTTGCATCAATAGCAAAACACACAAGATTCGCAGATGATTTATCGATTTATCGTTTTTAGTAGTATCAAATCAATATAAAATTTGCTGTTTCAAATTTAATTCAACACTTGCATATTAAAACTGGTGCATGTTTGTGAGCGTACAAATGTAAAAATGTACAAATGCGCACATATAAAATGTATCGCTCATATGTGAAAATTATATCAATGTATGTAAAAATTAATTTACTTCAGTTTTGTTTCCATGTCCACGGCTACTATCTTGTTGTTTCTGACTCATTTGAGCTTGCAACGACTTCTCAATAAGCTCTTCAATAGCAGCAACCCATTCATCACGTTCCTCAACTGAAGTGGCCGAAAATTCCCAACGTTTCTGATCACATGTAACAATTTCGAATTCACAATCATCATCTAAAACACACAACAAACATTATAAATTCTTAAACAAAAATATTCCATTGCTCAAACATTATTTTGCATGTGTTGAAATAATTAAACAATTAAATTTTCCAAATTTGTAAATCAACATTTTAAACTATGGAACTTGGTAGTGTAAAAAAATCCAAGATATACATTTTCAGAAACAAGTTATTAATGCAATAAGTAATTCACTTGCCTTCATCATTTTTAGCTGCTGATCCAAGCCGACGATGACCTTTCTTTTTCTTACTAGCACTAGCGGTAATAGCAACAGGTGTAGATACAACAAAACTGCTTGTGCTTGTAGATAATGGTTGTACAATTTGTTGCTGATCATCACTACCACCAGATGTTCCTAAAATTCAAGAATACAATCATGTTATAAAATCAAAATAATCCACTGAACTGAAGGATTCTTTTTTTTTGGAAAAAAAAAGAAAAATACCAAAATTTTAATTCTTTCAAATTTTAATCTCACCTTCACCATTTGTACATTGTTCATCAGTGAAGGCTTTATTATCTTGACCCGTAGAAACATTGGTATCACTCGTACTTGCAGTAGCAAATGTATGTCGGATTATAGTTGAATCAAGCAGTTCTTTTTTACAACCGACATCTTTAACAGTTTGACAATCTCGACTGCATCCAGGAATTACTTGCGTTTGAATACGTAGTGTATTTCGTGGCCTTTGACGTCCAGCAATGCGTACCGTTGCTAATCCCAAAAATACTTCCTTTCCATTTGCATCTTTTTCCATATAATCCTGAAAAAGAGAAATTCGTTGTTTAGTAGTTTTTTCCTCACTTATAATAATTTTTCGAACAAAAAAAAAAAAAAAAGGTTGTAAAATGAGTTCATAAACATACTTTCAAAGTTTGATGATAAGAAAGACGACCATTGGAATGAAGACAAACATATTTCTTTTTCCATTCCTTATTCAATGTCTTACTGCTCCTTTTGTACAAATGACCTTGTTTCACTGGTATCGCTCGTCCCATACCCATACTAATCTCAGCTGCTGATCTATGTGATTTATCATCGTGCCCATGATCTTTAGGCCGTTGCTAAATTTGAATTTAAATATTTGTAAAATGATGTTTATTAAATATTTTCCACAATAAAGATATTTTTCTTTGTTTTATGATAAGCGTTTTTTTTACTAAACAGAAGATATCTCACTAAATTTACACCAGTAATAGACTATATAGGAAGATAGAACAAAACCAATATTTTTTTAAAGGACTGTGATTAATTACTCTAAAATTTATCAAATATATCCCAGCACAATTAATTTTGTTTCTAATGAATAAATACCATTCATGCTTACTCATAATAATACAAATATCGATCTTTTATTTTTTTATTTTTTCAATGTAAATCGTGTAATTGATTAACGATTTCTATTAATTACGTAATTCTTTTAAACTCAAAGTTAAATAGTATAAATTTCAAAAATTTACATACAAATAAATTGGAAATTCGACGATTTTTTCGTTGCGTTGTTGGAGTTGACGATGGTGTTAACAGATGAGTCGATGAAGTTGTTGCTACTGAAGGTGGTTGCAATGATATCTGATTATCAAATACTTCATCTTTAACAAATGACGCATTATCAGTTTGACCAGGATTCATGATGGATGATCGCGGTGAAGATTGAAAATGTGACGTACCTGAATAATTAATTCATCACATACACCATTAAATTAGCAGAATATTTAAATGATATGGCAGAAATAGATGTGAATTTTTTTATTAAGATTAATTCTTCAAAAATATGCCAAGATGCTGCTTATCTTTAATACCATTTTGAGGAACAAATAATTTCATATAAAATCTGAAAAACCTCCCGGAAAGAAAATTTTTAAAATTAAAAAACTCAAATTTAATATTTTTATAACTCAAAACAAATCATAAATGGAATAAAATTCAGATACAAATCATAATTTATCATGTAATTTAATAATTTACGCAAAGAATGTTTGTACATTTCACTGCATAATTTGTTCAAAGAAATCATTTATATCTTCTCATATCTAATTTAACTTGTAGCTGCAATCATAACATGATTATAAAAATCTAAACTAATCATTTTGCTAATGAATAATTGAAATAAATTACAGTCTCTGAATTATATTAAAAAACTTCGTAATTATTAATTACTACAACCCATAATCTTAGTTATGTTTGTAGTTAAATACTACAATAATCCTATCCCAACAACATTTTTATGTACAAACTTTTAAAAATATATTAAAAATTTCGCCATCCCATAACCAGTTTATATTCATTCCGATTATATCATCAAAAGCATTTCATCCGTTTTACTAATAAAAACTCAAAAAATAATTATTTCATTGCGCAGAAAAAAAAAAAAACAGAAAAACAAAAAAAATATTTATGAGCCAGCTGACGATAATAAATCAATTCAAATGAAAATTAACTCATTTTTCCCTTTCAATTCTTTTTCTCTACATTTTAAAGAATTGGAAAAATAGAAAAATGATAATTTTTTCCCCTCCTTTTGATTCTATCTATATATCTTTTCTTTTTATTATTAACTGATCTTTATGTAAATTCGAAGTAAGAAAAACAAATAGCTGACATTAAATATACAAAATTAATTTATCAATTGCTTACCACCATAGTATAGTGTAAATGCTTTAAATCTATCAAAATCTAACATGCATATTGCACTATTAATGTAAAGATAAATGACCGATATTAAATATATCAAATTAGCTTATCAATCCTCATCAACATAATATAATATAAATGTTTTAGGGCTAACGAAAACCTACTATATAATGTTACAATTTGTTAATAAATGTAAGGATAAACAACCAACATTAAATATACCAAATTAGTTTATCAACTGCTTATTGATATAGTACAATATAAATATTTTAAAGTAAATTAAAATCTAATATACAATAATATATTGATGAAATGATATTTGACTAAATAATTGTCGAGATTTTAATTTATGAGCAATTATTTATCAGCAATATTTGAAAGGAGATAAAAAAAAGAATGGTAAGGATCAATATTATGTAAATAAATAAACAAACCATTACCACCGGATGTAGAATTGTTGGAAACCGGATGAATTGGTGATGATATCGGACATCCTAACATATTCTTACTACTACTGCTACTATATTGCGAATTACGTTGCATTTGCATTTTTGAAAGTAATGATGTTTGCACGGATGGCATTACAAAAGCGGACATCGATCGTTCCGTACCACCACTACCACGAATTCCTGAAAATTTAAGTTAAGAATTTAAAAAAAATTTATTATGATTAGTATTTTTCGTCTAGAAAATAAATAAATAAAAAGTATGAATAAAAAAGAAAGAAAGTTTAAATGAGTAAATGATAAATAAAGTAACAAGTAGATAAATATTAATATAAGTATATTCATGCAAATAAGAAATCTGTCGTACAAATTAACGGAAATAATTAAATGAATAATAAAATAAAGTACGCAATTAACAAATAATCATTCAAATAGAAAATTATATAAATTAATGAGATTAATTAAATGATTAATAAAATTAAGCATATAAATAACAACAAATAATTATCCAAATAATTTAACAGAAGTAATTGAATATTAAAATTAATTACTACAAATAACAACAAATAATCATGCAACTAAGAAATCGTATAAATTAATGGAGGTAATTCAATGAATATTAAAACTAAAGTAAACAAATAACAACGAGTAATCTTCAAATAAGAAATTATATAAATAAGCAAAAGTAATTACTAAAACTATTGCACAACTTATAAATTATTGCTTATTAGCTTGGTAAAATAACTGAAAATGTTTGATTAGCTTATTTACCGAGCAAATAAATGGGCAAATAGTTAAATGGATAATATTCTCGTAATCGTCCATTACGTGAAACGATCGAAAGTTAGCCTCCAAAACGAACGTTCCATCTCATAAATTAAATTCTAATTGACAAATCTAAAAGCTCCTCTTTTTTCTCTCTCTTATCCTTCCTCTATCCCTTTTTCTCTTTTTCTGACAATTTTCTTCATTCATTCCATTGTCTTTCGCTTCTTCTTCATCTTCCTTCCTCTCAATCTCTTGTTATTCTTCCCATCTTCCGTACTTACCCACCCACTCTTACCTTTTTCTTTCAAACTTACCACATTAGCAAGTAATCAATGAAGAACCAAAATCAATAACGCGCTCTTTCAAAGTTCAATTTGCTAGGTAAATAAGACTATTAATTTGCTTAGTAGATAAGACTATTTATAATTAATGTTTTTGATTGTCAATTACATAAGTAATCATTGTTAATTGTTCCTAATTTTTCAAAATTTAAAATAATTATTAATGAAATTTAATTCTGCTTAAAAAATTTTTATTAATATTTAAATTCAAAAAAAAATCTTTATTTTTATTATTCTTGTTATTATTCAAATAAAAAAAAAAATTTTTTTTCTAGTAAAATTATATCATTATATTCATCTATTAATCCATCACTCGAAAATGTTGATTTTTTTTATCTTTCAAAATTTTTAAAATATGCAAATTATGATTTTAGATAATATGAAATATCAATTTGAGAAAATTTTTTTAAGTAAAATTATATCTCCATAACGTATAGATTCCATATTCTGGGCATATATCATAACCGTATCATATCAATGAAAATCATTTTGAAAATTTTAAATATGCAAATTACGCAAATAAATTTAAATATGGAAATTATACAAAACTGCGCAAATTGAAAAAAAAAAAGAGATTTCAATATGCAAATTAATATAAAAATTTTTAAATATGCAAATAAATGTAAAAAAAAAAAAAAAGAAAGAAATTTTATATGATCTTTCCGATAAAAATGAAGTAAAAGAAAGAGTATCATAGAAGGAAAGAAATTGCAAATGATGTTTTTTCCTTTTCGTTTGAATAACTTTTTGCCGAAAATGATCTCAACGAAGACAGGAAGACGAAAATGAGATGACAACAAACAATAACAAAAGATAACATCGATCAAAGAAAGAATTTTAAAAACAAAAGGAAAAAATGATTTGATAACTATTAATCACTGATAATTGTATATTTCAAAAAAAAAAAAAAACTTTATAATCTTAATATTTTTTCATTTCATTCTTTATTTATTTAATTATTTCTCAATCGAATAATCGATACAATTTTACTGAAATATTCTAAAACAGTTAATAATTTAACTATTGATTTTTATAATATTGATTGATAAAATAAAATTTGCCATGATAATGTATTAATATCATTTATTATGCTAACAAATTTTCTAAGATAATTAATGCTAACATTACAAATAAGCAAACATGGCTATAGTATTTAATGTTCCTAAAATATATAGCTTAATTATTGATTATTATAATAATCAATTGATAAAATAAAGTTTATTACGACAAGATACCCGTTGAATTTATAACAATAATGAATTTTCTAAATTACATACAAATTTTTCATGATAATTATGCTACAATTACAAATAAGCAATATAATTACAGCATTTAATGTTAAAACTTTCCCGAAAATATATAGCATAATTGTTGATTATCATAATTATCAATTGATAATTACGATAATGTACTGATATAAATTTACTACAGTGAATTTTCTAAATTCATTATCGGTAGCAAGTTATACCAATACATTATCATTCTGATATCAAGTGATAAAATAAAATTTGCCAATGTATCCTTGGCAAGTTTATTTATAATCATAATTTATTATCATAATTATTATTCATAATAAAGCTTAATTATTATCATAATAAATTTTAACTGATATAATAATATCACTATAGATAAGAACAACATACCAGCATTTAATGAAGAACTTTCTCGATGATAAGCATAGTTGCCTGGCAATTGTGAAGTATTATTTGATGAATAATGAATATTATTTCCATGATATCCTGTATTACTACTTTGCTGTTGTTGTTGTTGTTGTAAGTGTTCTTGCAACGGTAATGCTGATAACGATCGTTGATGATGATAATGATATGATGCTACTTTAGAATTAGATCCATTCGAAAATACCAAATCCTTCAAAATTATTTCATTATCAATTAGTAAAAAATAATTCGTAGTTTTATTATTTGTAAAATTTAAAAAGAAAACGAAAAAAATGATCTAAATTTTGCCATTTTACAAAAAAATGATCTAGATTTTGCTATATTACAAAAAATGATCTAGATTTTGCTATTTTACAAAATAAAAATTTCGTATATTTATATTTTGACCTGTAACCTATTATTTCATATTAAATCAAACCAAAACCTGATAATTACTATTCCGATGATCGTTCGAATTGTTGCTATGAAATGTTGACAAAGTTGGTGTTGCTGTCGTTGTTGCTGTTGTTGTTGTTGTTGCTGGTATTGTTGTTGGTGTTGGTGTTCTTGCACTAATCGAAAAACCACTCAATAACCGTAATCGTTGTTGAAGAATTTTTTGACAAGCTAAAAAAAAAAAAAAATTGAAATTTATTAGTAATTTCTTGTTTGTAGATGAAAAATAACAATACAAGAAGTTTTGTTAAATGAATAATTAATTTTAATTAATAGACTTTGACAAGCAATTAGTTTTAAGTAAATTTTGACAAATTTATAATTAGATCACAAGGAAATGAAATTATACAAGGAGATAATTATTCAATTTCGAATTCATTAGTTCTGTTTGAATGCGTGAAAAATAATAATACGAAAAGTCTTATTAAGTGAATAATTAATTTTAAACAGTAAACATTAACAAGTAATTTACTTGTTTAAAAATAATTTTGACAGGTATTTTATTCCAAATGAATTATGACAAATTTATAATTATAGTACAAGGAAATTCTGCAAATATTCCACTTTGTAATCAGTTTTTTTCTTGCATAATTGATTAAATAATTAAGTAATTTTATGGTTTTATCCAATCATCGTATATCAATTATCACTGTCATAATTACTACCATTTAATTAGCAAACTTATCACAAATTTACATGTCATAAATACCATAAATTTAGTATGAATATTAATTAAATAAAAATAAGGTTTGAACATTTTAAGAAATCTTCAAAGAATAAAATTTAGAGAAAAATTGTAAAAAAATAAAAAAAAAATTTATTGGTATGAATTTCAAGAATATTTCAAATTGTATATATCAATTATCAGTTTGAAGTTGTTTATCTGATCATTAAATACTGCGAAATTTTAAAATAATTAATTAATTTGAAAAATTGAAACTTAGCTAAAAACAAAATATTTGATAAATAATAATAATATTTGATTACAACAAAAATGATAAATGGCACGACGAAAAAAGATGCGAAGTGTTGCTGATAATAATTAATGATAAGTACAATCACTAACTGGTAAAGTACTTGCACTTTAAACATGTATTATCAATTAGTGATAAAGTACTTGCTCCTTAAATATTTATCATCAATTAGTGATAAAGTACTTGCTCTTTAAACATGTACAGTATCACTTAATTAATCAATTTAAACATTAGAAAGGAAATTTAAGAATTTATGGTGATAAATATTAACGTCATCGAACTTCATTAATGTCTGAAAGTGCGTGTTTGTGTGTGCATGTTTTCTTGTTTCTATTAAATTCATTTCCATTTTGAATTTGGAAAAAAAAATTTCATACATTTCCTAATCTCAAATGTTTTTCTAGTTCAGATAACATCAGTGAAAAATAGACAGATGACAATATATAGGAATGAGAAAAAAAAAAAGCTGTGAATTTTAAAATAGAAAAATAGATTGACTTCCAATACTTTGGAAATTCTTTTTTTCTTTGAAAATTTACATTTCATGCTTCAATTAAATAATTTAAACAAATGATTTGATAGAGGCTTGCAAAGTTTTTAGAAAAAATCAATAATGCTACTTATTAAAAATCATATTAATTCAGACAATGAATACTGCGATAAATATCGTAAAATTGATAAGATAAGCAAAATTTAGATAGGAAGTTTATCATGGAGAAGTATAAAATTATGTGCAAAAAAATAGCAAATAACTTTGAAATGTAAACTAACAAATTCAAGTGAAAATTTCTGGTCTAAATGAAAAATTTTAATTTGAAATGTAAAGTAAAATACAAATTTAAGATATAAAAGAAGATAAAAAAAAAAACAAAAAAGAGAAATTTAGTAATGTTTTATAAATTGGAAATAAACTGGAATATGTAAAATAGAAATAAGAAGAAATAAGAAAAAGAGCGGAAGAGAAAAAAAAAAGAAAAGAAAAGAGATATTTAAAAAATAATGAGCAAATTATAAAGAAGTGAAAAAATTAATTTACAATTAAAATAACAAATTAAAACTATTTAAATTAAAGTTTTTATTACAAAAATGATGATTAGTTTAAAAATTTCGTGATCTGTTAAAACAAAACGTGATCATATTTCATTCACCCTAAATATATTTTATTCAAGATAATAGAATCTTGTTAGATCATATTTCAATTCTAATTTTCATTTGTTCGTTTCATTTTCAACATTTCCAATCATCCTCATTCGTTTATTTATGAGTTGAAAAATTTTTTAAACATTTAAATGTTATCCTAATCGTTGTAACTTATAACATTTAACGATTTCCTTATGTTAAGTCATTCTTCTGAATCGTAAAAAAAGAAAAAGAAAAAAAAAGCAATAACTTCCTTCACATAACATTATAAGAAGATCCGAAAAAAAAAAAAAAACAATAACATTATCTCAGCCAAGTATGACTAAAAATTTGAAAACTAAACATTTTTGAAAATCCAGAAAAAAAAGACCGAAAAGTGCATAAAATCGAAAATTCTGTTTACGATTTCATAAATAATTAATTTCCAAATCATTGTTATAATTACAATTACTGTCATTACTACTAATTCCATCACTGAAAGTTAAATAACAAAAAAATCAAAACCAATCCAATGATCATAAGTTGTTGTTTGCGTGAACGCAAACAACTTTGTACTTGTTATGGTTGTTGTTGTTCATGTTGATGATAATGATAATATTTTGACAACAATTTCTTTTTTTTGGATTTCGGAAGAATCGCGAAATGGTGTTGTTGTTGTTGTTGTTGTTGTTGCTGGTGCCGATTTTGCTGATGATGATGATAATTCCTGGCTTCAGTTAAACGACGACTTTTTCTTAATAGTGTAGGTATTTTAAATAATGATATTGTTGATTTCGATAATGATGTCATTGTTGCTGTTGTTGTTGTTGATGATGTTGATATCGATGATGATGATGACAGATTATTTTGAGTACAAACAGTATCATAATAATTCGTTACAGCATTATCACCGACAAATGCTGGTGTCCAAATTGTTACTGTTATTAAAGTTCTATTTTGATAATACATACTTCATTGAATTAACAAGAAATCCTATTTAATTTATCTTTTTTTTTTTTGTTAATTTTATCAAAATATTATAAAATATGCTAATAAAAGAGAATTTCTATTCAAAAATTTTTCAAATATATCAATGATATTTTCATTTAAAAAAAAAAAAGAAAGAAAAAAGTAAATGGGCAATTTTCAAGGTTAAAACAATTTCAATATTTCGATGAAGTTTGCAGTTCAATAATAATATGATAAAAGCGAACAAAAAAAAAAAGTGACAAGCTAAGAAAATAATCAAATGATTAATAATTTACAAAAAATTTCTGAAATATTTCACTAATTAATAAATCTAAAACATTACTTCATAATTCTTCCAATAACTTCACACTTTCTTCATACTGTATGAATGAGTAAACTGATGAATTGGAAATGATACAATGAAATGTTAAACAATAGCGAATAACTGTTAATTACCGTTACAGTAGTAGTAGTAACAGTAGCAATAATAATAGAGTAATGCTATAAATAGTACAGTATCTAGTGTGCCTGGTATACTGAGCTTGTAACAATTATGCTAATATCATACTTTATTTTTATGAGTAAATCGATGAATGGAAATGATACGATGAAAAATTAATAACAGCGAATGATTGTTAATTACTGTTACAGTAATAATAGTAAAAATGGCAGTAATAATAAACAGTGATACTGTAGATACTGTACTTGTAAAAATTATGCTGATAGTGTGATATTAAGTGATGATACCATGTATTGTAAGTTTGTAGAAGTAATAAAATGACGGTCTATATTTCGTTATATGTATGTAAGTGTAGTTGAATGATTGGAACAAATTTCAAGGCCATCAAATGATCCAATCTTGTCACTCATTTGGCTCATTTCATTCAATTTTCTTTTTTTTTTTTTTTTTTTTTTAAAAAGAGAAAAAAAGAGGAAAACGAAAAAGTAATAGAATAGATAGCTGTAAAATGAAATGAAATGAACTAAATTCTATATATTTAATTGTATAGAAAAAAAGAAGAAAGGATGGAAGAAAAAGTCAGCAAACAGATAAAAATTCAAATTTTAATTCTAATCTTTGATGTTTCGAAAGAAGCAAGAAAAAATATTTGTCAATTCTAATTCTAATTTCAATTTTGGATATATTGAAGAGGGAAGAAAGAAACTTTGCTGTGCTTTTTTTTTTTCATCCGTTTAAATTTAAGTTAATTTTTTTTTTTTTTGAAATGATTACTTCAGGTAATTATCTTGCGGCGGCCATTTCTATCTCATACATGGATATTTTTCTTTGAAATGATCAATCTCGGAAAATGAATATTTTTTATTCTTTTTATTGATAATATAGAATGATAAAATATGGATGAAATAGTTCTAATAAAAATTGTACAATTAAAAAATCTAAACAGAAAAATATTTAGTTTATTAAAAAGAAAAGAATTTTTAAATTCAAAAAAAAAAAAAAAAAGAAGAAGGAAAGAAGAAAAATCTGCAAACATACCAATGGATTATAAAAAATAAGAAAAATAAAAAAAATTTATTCTTTTTTTTTTCAAAAAATTATTATTTAAATATCAATTTGTTTATAATATTTTTTAAATCATTTTTTTCTTAAATTTTTGTCTTAGTTAAATAATTTTCATAATCCGGAATGACAAATATACAATAGATTTTGATTTCACTACTAAATTTAAATGTTGAAATTATAATTTAAAATAGAAATCTTGTCATTTTTCGCAATGAAAAGAAAAAAATAATTTTAATAAATGCAATTAAAATTAATTTTCTGCTCTTAATGATTAAAAAAAAATTTTTTTCCGATAATGAAAAATTTCATCTAATAAATAAGTACAAATAAACAGAGGTAATTGTTCGGGAAACGTAAAATTGATGTAAAATTTTAATAAATATGCATTTACACGCGTAATTATTCGGGAAAACGAACAACAACAGTACGTTTGCTTATACTACGCTTACTTAGGTTACGTAAATTCTAAAATATATTGCGTAAACTTTGATAACGTATTGTTCATATCCTGTTAGCAATGGATTGATAGATATTCCATAATCTTGAATGATATTCCGGAAAAAGGGAAATATCATTTATGTCGACTAGATATGATATCCTAAATGAAAGAAATTTTATAGCTCAAGGCTATATAACTTTCTGAATATTCAACTAGATTTATATTATTAGCAATTGATGAATTAAACAACTTCAGATGTAATCTAAGTTTCTTTAATAAAAAAAACTTTGGAAATAATAAATTGTAAAAAAAAAAAAAGCAGAACCAAAAATAAAAGTATGATATGGTTTACTCATACAAAACAAGAGATAAATTATTTCTAAAAAAAACAAAATACAATTTTTTATAGAAATTTTAAAATGTAAAATTTATAAATCATAGATATAACGCGTTTGATTGAAGTAAAAATGGAGAAAAACTGAATATGTGATCACAGCAATATATGATCACAATGATAATTGAATAATATCACGATGATAACTGATTAACATCATGACGATAACTGAATAACATCACGATGATAACTGATTAAAATCATGATGATAACTGAATAACATCACGATGATAACTGATTAAAATCATGATGATAACCAAATGATATCACGATGATTTAATGGATGAATGAATGAATGTTGGAATATGCATACACCTATATTTGCATATATGTTTAGTTAGAAAAAAATTTTTTTTTTTTATGAATTTTGATTATATATTTTATGTATAAGAAAACTATCGTAAACAAATAAACGAAGAGATGAAAGGCGGAATATCCAGCACCAATTTCTTTTTTCGTTTTTTTTTTTTTTCAAATAAATAAAAATTTTTTATTTTAAATATTTTTTTATATCATTTCTAACTTGAAATCCATTTATAACTGTTTTTTTTTTTTTTTTTTTTTTTTTACATATCTTCGTTGTCAGTTCCATAGAAATTCAAACATTTTTATAAATTTGAGAATTTAAAATGGATTAATTTTCTGTCAATTCCAAACATTTTTATAAAATTTAAGAGGATTGAGAATTTTTTTCTTTTTTTGTGACAAAAAACCAAATCTTATCAACTTTTCCAGACATTTCATAAAATTTAAGAGGATTGAGATTTTCTCTTCCTTTTTTTGTGAGACAAAAGAAGCAAATCTTATCAACTTTTTCATTTAAATTTTTTCTTTTAAAAAAATCTTTTCATACAATTTCTAATAAAATATGCATCTTCAATTTTTTCTTGCATAATTTCTTTGTCATTTCATATTTATCTAAATATTCTAAAAGACTTGATGAGTTCAAATAAAATGAATGTAAAGAACAAAAAAAAAAAAAAGAAAAAAAAAAATTGAAGTTTTTAATTTCATAAAAAAAAATTTTTTTCTTCAAAATCTAATCCTATTCCTTTAAATTATACACTTTTTTATTTTTCACAGATTAGATCTAAAAAAAAAAGAAAGAATTCTCAGTGTAAGTGATGCACATTTAATTTAAATTAATAGATTTCGAAAGAAATTATTTCCAACAATTTTAAATCATATGGTAAGCATAAATATTAAAATAATGACAGAAATTATTTAAATTCTTTTCTTTTTTTTCCAAAATATTTATCCATTTATTTTGATATACTAGAAATTTGATAAAGTGAAGAATAATTGCCTAACACAAATTTTTTCAAAACATACACATAATACCTTTTTTTTTAAAATAAACTTTAATACTTATTCATTTTTTTTTAATTCCGTTTAATTAAATCTATTTGATTTATCACGGAAAATTACAAACGAAACTTGTTTTGCGTCTTTCTTTTTTTCATCATTTATGATTTGCAAATTTTTTTTTAGTTGTTGAAAACATCTAATTAGTAGAGGTAGAAGTGTTTAGATAAAATCTTCAAACAGTTAATTCAGATAAATCAAATACTTCATAGTTTAAGTTTAAATCTCACTTATATGAACAATTTTTGAAAAATCGATATAAATTATTCTTTTTTTTTTTTTTTTAGAATTCAGACATATTAAGGACAATTATATATCCTTTCGTTATTTTGTTTTCAATATTTCGAAAAATTCTTATGTATTCGTTAAAAAATCAAAGTAAAAGAAAAAATATATATTGAAAGTAATATTTGCTTGTAGTGAATAATTAAATTTATCAAATTTGCATCCTATAATTGATAATTGATATGATATCTAATTAATGAGTGCCAAAAAAATTGAAGTATAAAATGAATTTGGAAATGGACGTAAAGAGGAAAGAAAAATAAAGATATGATATGGATGAATGAATGCATCATATTTGAATACATAGTTGACCTTGAGTTAAAACGATAATCAAGTTTTACAAAAAAATATTGATTTTTTATATTTAAAATTTGATGACAACAAATTGAAATATGTGTTATTAAAGTTATATACACATTCATCAATATTTTTGTAATCATCATTATTACCAACAATATTATACATACAATATCACTATTAACATAATAATGATGATTACGATGACAATGATATATTATTATTATTCATATAATACTGCTGTTATATCAATGATAATAATGAAAAAAATATTATTATACTGATATAATACTGATAGTTATGTTGATGATAATGACAATAATCATGTGCTAATATTATTGATGCAATATTGTTGTTATGCCAATGATAATGATGATGATAATAGATATACTGATAACATTTATTACATGCGATGATAAGGATAATAATATCAATGGTATGAAATTACTGAATAATTTTTTTCTTTTTTAATTATATAGAATAGAATTTTCGATTAAGTTTATCTGCTTCTTTCATCTAAACTTTCATCAGAATATACTGTAACTTTTAATTTGATAGCAAAAATGTCGTACTTATCTTTTAAATATACAAGAATTGGAATACGGTATAAAACAGACACTTAATATATTAATGCAATCCCTCATTGCATAAATATTTTAGTTTATTGAATCTATACAGTTGATTGTATTAAGATGATACTGTAAAAGGAGGAGATACGGTAGAAACTATTAGCATGAACGAATGATACTGTAATGGGACAATAATTTCAGATTTAATGTAATCAAAAAATTAAACCAGTTATATTCGCATTTATTAATAATGCATTATAATATATTTTCTGGATTTAAATATTAAAAGAAAATTAAAGTCTTTTTTATCTTTAGAATTATCATTGTTGTTTTATTAATATATTCTTTGAAATTGAATATTAAAGAAAAATTAGAACTTTTTTTTCGATCTTAATAAATTATCATTATTGTTTTTTATATTATCAAACTAGCAAAATTACTATAACAATAAATCCACCAATACTTTGAATCATTAGAAGACAGAAAGAAAGAAAACATCTGGTAGAAAAAAAACCTCAAATATCGAGAGAGGAATAAAAAAGAGTGAAGAAAGGGAAAGATAAAAATAGTGCAAAAAATATTGTGATTTATTATCAGTGTGTGATAGGAAAAATCAAATAGTTAAAGTTATTTTTTTAATATCTGAAAAAGATTAAATAATAAAATTCCGATAAACTTCATTACAACATAAATTGAAAATGGATAAAATAGCATAGAAGTAGTAAATAAATTCAATTAGAAATCTCGTTTTTTTATATTGAATAAAATTGAAAAATAAGATCGAGAACGAAACTGATGAAAAAGACAAGAACAAAAATAGATAAAATTGAGAGGAAATGAAAAATTAATCGATGAAATTAAATACAGAATATAATAGTAATAATTTATGTTCTTTTGATGATGATGATAAAATAAAATGAAAAATGATGATAATAATAATGATGATTATGACAGTGATGATTTTAAGAATAAAATGGCGTTGAGTGATGTAATGTGAAATAGAGAAAATTAAACGGAAAAGAAAAAATAATGAACAGAAGTGAACAAAAATTTAACGATGATGATGATGATGGTGATGATGGAAATAATGACAATGATAATGATAATGATATTTCTGAAAATAAAACGGAGTTGATTGACATAATGTAAAATGGAACATCTGGCATACGATCGATAATATCTTTTTTTTTTCTTACCTGTCTTCTTCATCTACCAGAAAATAACAATAATTAACTCTGATACCAGAAGGAAATATTTTATATTATATATTAGCTGTTTATCATTCACTTCCCTTTTTAAATCATCTTCCTTTCTCTATCCCTCCCTTTTCTCTCTCTCTCTCTTTTAATATTTCAAATTAGCACTGAATTATAGCAAAAATATGATGTTTTATTATTAGTATCAATTTTTTTGTTATCATATGAATTCTAGGCGAGGAAATTTTCATATTAAATTTCCGATAATTCAAAATTTTGAATTTAAACAGAAAAATTTTGGCATCAAAAAATTGCTGTCAATATAAATAGTATATTTTAGAAAAAAAAAAAAAAAAAAAATAAGTAAGCAAGCAAAATATTTCACAATAATATTCATTTGTTTTTTATTTTTTTATTTTTTTTGAATGTTATTATAGAATATCTTACTTATTTTTTTCTGGAGAGAAAAAATTTTTATGCAAATTTTGAAATTTCAATCTGATTTGAATTCCTACAAAATTTTTGAATTTCAAAAAATTTCCCCTACCATAACAATTGAACGATTTTTCAAAATTTAAAATGATTATCGAGGTTGTTCAAAATTTTTGGCGTAATTTTTCTGATCAGGTATATGAACAGTCAACTAGGTAAAATTTAATTAATTAATTCTGCAATTTAAATTTTTGCACATATTGCTTGTTGCAAATTGTTATGAATTAAATGCTTCTTTTTGCAAAAATTTAAAAAATTGTCTGAAATATAGTTGCGAATCATTTTCAATTAAAAAGTTTTAAACTCATTAATTTTATTTAATTCAATTTAATCCGAATTATAATATTGACAAATATCAGATAAAATGCAAGCTTTATTTTTTAATCAAATAAAGCAAATGAATAAAATTAAAGCAATGAGTAATATCAAAGATTTTTTAAATTTTACATTAAAAATAAAAGATTAACAAAAAAAAAAGCATCAGATTTAAATATAGTCCATTTGCTATTTGTAACTTAAATATAATTCTCAAATATCATAAGGATTTATTTCTTTAATAATATTAACAAATTCAAATTAATTTTAAATTTGGTGCTAAATTTAAATTGAATCTACATTTGAATACTGCATTTCTTACATTTACTTATTCTTTCAAACTAAAAATGAATGGGGTATGTGATAAAATTTTATCAATGTCAAGCTATTAAATGCATTTAAGTTATGCTAATTATTTTTCTAAAATTTATCAGCAATACCAGAAATATTTTAATTTTTTAATTTCTGATATCAAATAAAAAATAAATAAAACAAACCATCTTTAAATACTCGATCCACGTTTAAACCATACGTTGAACATGTTTCATAGTACGCTGAACATTTTGGTAAATTTTTCGCCATCTGACGTCCCTCCTGTTCACTTATTACACGTGGATTTGATTCTGTCACGGCATCCTAAAACTTTTTCACGTTTTATAAAATTCAATTTAATTTCATTTAATAAATATTATAACTGTTTCTTGACATGAACTTATACATTGTAACCGATACTTAATCATATGTATAGTCAGAGCAATTTTTATTTAGAAATTTTTCAAATTGAAAATTGAAATTTATTGCAAACATAGATAATGAATATAACAATTTTTATAATTTTAAAAATAATTTATGTCAAGTTTTTATCATAATATTAAATTAGCCAAGAGAATTTAGAATGCGAAATATTTGGAACTAAAATATTAAAATTATCGACTAAACAACGTCATCATCATTATCATCATTTTTATCACAATGTTGAATTAGTGAAGAGAATCTAGGATGTTAAATATTTGGAAATAAAATGGTTAAAATTATCTTCTAATCATCATCATCATCATCATCATCACATTATCATCATAATAATCATTATTATAATAATCACCATCATCACCACCATCATAATGATAATCATCATCATTGTTATTCATATTAATCTCTTTAATAATGATTAGAGGAATTTCGACATTTTTAATCTCAAATGCTCTAAGTACACTAAATTTCAGATTGTTGGAGAATATTTCAATAATTTCCAGATGGATTAAAAATTTAATTAATCAATAATTGCAGCAAAAATAATTAATTTACCTGTGTTGCAACCATCATTACCGGTATTTCATTAATATTCCGGTATTTCGCCATTTGTTCGTAATAATGTAAAGCAGTTTCGATACTTTCCTGACTCTCCAATGAAAAGACAAAAATTACTGCATCTACCCACTGCGTAAACTGCAACCAAAATATCTATATAAATTTAAAAAAGTTTAATTTATTGATTGAAAATTTCAAATATTTGCAAAATTTCATAAAATGATAGATTATAAAATTAATATTACTAATAGTTATTATGTATTCTTATTAGTAAAATAACAATTGAGTAAGAAATAACGAAAAGAAATTGATAAAAATGATAGTAAAAATATAATAAATTAAAATAATAAAAATCAATAATGAAAATGATAAAAAATTTTATATGAAATATTCAAAAGAAAGTTGAGATAATGAAAAACAATAATGGCTAATAATAATATAAAAATTGAAATAATAAAAATTAGTAATGAAAATGACGAAAAAAATTTCGAGAAATATTAAAAAAAAAGAGAAGAAAAGGCTTATAATTAAGGAAAGTTTATTAATTAAATATAAATAAAATGAAAATTTCCTAATTTTCATCAGTTTTAATTTCTGATTTCTTATTTCAAATATGAAATACAACAAATTTTTTGAAAAACTAGATGAATGAAACTATTGTGACATTTTTATGTCACCTGGAAGGGTAAATTAAGGTGACAGATGGTTGGGGATGGGAATTTAATAAAATAATCAAATATTTGAAAAGGAAGTGGAGGGAGAGAGAAAGAGAGAGAGAGAGAGAAGGGAAAAATAAAGAAATACAATTAAAAAGTAGGAATTGGCATATGTCGTTGAAAATTTGCAATCAATCAGATTCAATTTTTTTGGCATATATAATAAAATTAGAGAGAGGAGAAGTCAGAGAAAGAAAGGAATTATAATTATTCAAATATGAATTTATTATAAATTCTAACAGCTGTATTAATAAATGTGATTCTGCTACCGATTAAACAATCGATGGATAATTAATTACAAACATCGAATAATTAATTACGTCAGAAATAGATTTCAAAATATTTCAACTAATAGTTGTAAGAAGGTTTAGTTCAGAAATGAAAATTAAAATATATTTTGAAATTTATAGAAAATTTTTGAAAATTTTGCAATTTTTAAAATAATTTTATTTTAGAAATTTAATCAATCTATTCTTTATAAATTTTTTATTTTTTTATAATTTATCATTATAAAATCGATATTCTAAGCATGAAAAATTGAAATTTTGAAGAAATTAGAAAAAAAAAGAAATTTAATAGAAACGATTCCTGAAAAAAATAATGCATTTCCCGTAATAATGATTTTAAGATACAAATTCGAGTGGATTTTTAAAATTTGAATCCACGCTTTTTTTATTGTTTCAATTTAATTTTAATTAAATTTCAATAAAAAAAAAGAACCTGATAATCAGGTGGAGCACTTCCTTCGTCACGTATAAGTAATAAATAACTTTGACCGTCAAGTACTACTTCTTTCTTGAAACGACCACCTGAAAGTGATTTACTTTTTTTTTTTTTTAATACAAAAATTTGAACTTCTAAAAGTTAGAAAAAGAACAAATGAATTGAAAAGAAAAGTACTGAAGTCCAAAGTTTAATAAATTAAGAAAAAAATGCTAAAATTTAAAGCTTAATTAAAATATTCAATAAAAAAAAAATTCCCTAAGAAAGTTTGCAGTTCAATAAATTTTTAAAATACTTCATATTAATTTTGAAATTCTTCCTTTTCTTTTTTTCAAAATTATTGAAGAGAAAAGATAAAAGAAAATTTAAAAAATTTAAAAATAAAAATAACCTTCAGGTGATTCTTCGGTTGTATAAGCACCAGTCAAATAACGATGTACAAGAGATGTTTTCCCACTATGTAATGATCCAACAAGACCCTATAAAAAATTCAAAATAAAAAGTTTTAAGTTTTTTTTTGGCAAAATTAAAAAATAAATTATATTTTGAAATTACCAATTAAAAAAATACAAACATTTTAAAGTAAAGAAAAAAAGAAAGAAGGGAAACGAATAAAGCAGAAAAGAGAAAGGTGAATATAATTACAAGAAAAAAAAAGAGAAAAAAACAAAAAAAGAAATATAAAATTGCGGAAAAACAAAAGCAATGAGGCAAATTTAAAAGAAAAAAATAAATAAATAAACTTACTAAAATAAAATTTAATTATTAGAGAAAAATTTTTTTCATTTTAATTTTTTTTTTTTTTTTTGAAATATTTATTTCGAAAATATTTTTCAAATGATCGCATATAAAATTCATTTGTTTTAGCTACAGAAAGATGGAATAAAAAAAGCAATAAAAGAGATGTAATTGCTTTTATTGTCTTTTTTTTTCGAAATTTCGAAAAAAAAAAAAGATAGAAAAGAAGAACGAAAAAGAACAACAATGATTATAAAAATATATTTGAAAAAAAAAAGAAATTGACCAGTTCAAAAATGGGCCATCAATTATTCAAACTTTTGTGGAACGTTTGTAAAATAATGACTGAAATGAATTCAACAATTGATTGATGTTTTGGTGTTCGAAGAATGGCACAAATTTCAATAAAATAAGAAATGAAATAAACAAAAAAAAAAAAAAAAAAAAAAAAAGTTGTAAGAAAAAAAAAAGTTTTAATAAATAGACCTAAATTTTTTAAATCTTCATCATCAACTAGACAGCTGATATTTGCTCCGAATTTATAAATTGACAAGAGTAAAAAAAATCTTTTTTTGACCTCAAATAATATGGAGGGAAGAAGATGACAGAAAAAAAATTTAAATTAGTATAACCAAAAAAGTTTTTTTTTTATATTCTATTTCTGAAATTTATATTTATTTATATGTTTTTTTTTATTTTCTAAAAAATTCTTTTTTTTCAACATAATTAATTTGAAAATATTTTTATATAAATATAAAATTTAAAAATAGATATTAAAAATTTATTTAATAAAATTCTCGAAAATTTTAATAAACTTAAAAGATACACATATTGAAAATATAAATTAATAAATAATTTATATATTATTAATGAAATAAAATAAATGAATCAAAAATTTTTCAAACTATGAAAAAATAAGGAAATATTATTTTAGATATTAATTTCTAACTATCTTATATGATCTCTTAACAGGCGTATATTATCTTCCAGGTAATACATAAAACTTTCTAGTCATTTAAGTGTGAAAAAATAAAAATTAAAATTTGTGAGA
The DNA here is from genome assembly GCA_028564675.1 of Onchocerca lupi. Taxonomy (NCBI): domain Eukaryota; kingdom Metazoa; phylum Nematoda; class Chromadorea; order Rhabditida; family Onchocercidae; genus Onchocerca; species Onchocerca lupi. The sequence goes on along the minus strand of JAOVVO010000129.1, from coordinate 75,401 downwards.
AAAGAGAAAAGAAATAAAAAGGTTTCAATAATTTATTTTAAAATTTTTAAGAAAAATATAATTTTATCAAAATAACGATATGATGGAAATAAAAGATGACAGCAGCTTTGCCATTATTTCGACTGACATTTGACCTCAGATTTTGATCTCACTATCTTCTCCTCTATTTCTAACTAATAATAATTTCAAAATGGCATTTAATATTCCGGATTAGTTCTCTTTTCTCATCATAATTCCGGATCGATTTCCTTACAACTTTTTCACCATAATTTCGGATAAGCACCATTTTTATCCAGAAAAATCAGCATTTATTAAATAATTTCCTCGCATCTAACACTTGATTATTCGAATTAGCAGAAAACAATTCTTACGCACATTTGACTTAATTAAAAAGAAATTATCACCTAATTAATCAATTCAGCAACAATTCTTACTGATAATAGCATTATCATTAAATCAACAATTACGAATATATATATATATATATATATATATATATATAATTGATTGTAATTAAAGATAGATTACATCGAATTATTTAGCATAAATTCTTTCGTTTCACATCAAATTAATTTTATATAATAAATTATTCTTGTAAGAATAGAAACGAAAATTTAATTTAAAATCAATAAATTTCTTTTCTTTTTTTTTTTGTTTCTGAAAGAAAAATAAAATATCTCATTAATAATATGAATAAATTTTTATCAAATTTACAATAGTTAAAATAACAATAATTCAAAAGTAATAATTGCAATTCCGACATATCAATTAAAATATTTCATTTTTTTTCATTGAGTAAATTAATTGTAAGTATAATAAGAAAATTTATTATTTTGTTCTCATTTCTGACAACAAACAAATAATCTAAAAGTTTTGAATATAAGTAAACATATTCGAATTCAGCATTTTTAATTAATTCTGCAGAAATAACCTTTTCCTATTCCTAATTACAAACAATCTTTTTCGAGGTCAACTGTCAAGGTCAAAATAACATTCGAAAAAATAATAGTGACAACATAATGAAATTTTAAACTTTTTTTGATCAAAAATTTTGTAATTTTCTATTTTGCAATAATATCATTTATAATATTTTTAACGCTCTAAAAATTTAATAAATTAAATTTGATTTTTAAAGCTATATAAGTTAATAATTTAAAAGAAATAATTGTGAAAAAATTATTTAATAAGTTAATGAGTTAAAAAAAGTATTCAAAAAAATAAATAAATAAATAGTTCAGAATAAACAATCAACATATTAAATATGCTTCTGACAAGCTCCATTAATTGTTATTAATTAATTTTTACTTTAATTACATGTATATTCTGCGCATTCGCTCATTTACTAATGAAATAAAATAAGTTGCATCTAAATTACTTATCAAATTTATAGTTACATTTGAATAATTAAACAAAACAGTTTAATTATAAAATTATAAGAAATTAATATTTTTATAAATCCTGAAATTAATCTATCGATTGATAATTTAAACGTTTATTCTCCACTTATCTTTCTATTTTATAAGCCAAAAATGAATCAATAAATTAGGCTTTCAATTATAATTAGTCAAGTGTTTCCAATTAAATAGACAATGAATAATTAGAAAATTGATAAATGTCACAAAATAATTGGAAATAAAGTATTGCAAAGAATTCAATAATTAATGACATTTAGGATTTGAAATGATTCATTCAATTAAGCAAATTGTTAGAATGATTTATGACTTAATTAGTTATGCGATGAGAAATTTTCAGCTAATTAAATTGAATTTCAAATTTAAACCAATATAATTTTGGAAATTTTTTGCGTGAAAAATTTGTTCTTGTTGGGGGAACATTATGGGCAACAGAGGAAAATTCGTCATGATAACTAATTTAATTCTCATGATAATTAGTTTAACGACTAAAGATTTTCAATCCCTTATAGTAATTAAATAATTAATTGAATGAAATATGAAATTAGACTGTAAAACAAAACTTTTTGCGTACTTTTAGCTGATCAATTGATAATTTCCCATATAGAATAATTCAATGTTTTATCAGAATTGAAAGTGATAATTTGACAGTGATAATATTGATGTAATGATAATAATAATGATATTGACATAGATAAATTTGACAGCAATGACACTGATATAGACAAATCTGACAATAATGGTATCTAAATATATTAATAACATTACTGTAGTGATATGTAATTTTTAATTTCGACAAAAAGAAATTAAATTAATTTCGTTTTGAAATTTGCTAATCAAGTAAAATATGTTCTAGTTCATTAAATTCACAAATATCATATTTTAATTAATTAATCATAATAATCCAGTTAAAGTAATTAATAGCAACAATAATAATAACACTTTAGTAAATTAATAACAACAATTAAAACAAATTAACATTTTATATGATTGATTACAAAAGATAAACATAACAGTGATACCTCAATTGATTAATACGAAGATGAAATAATAAAGACAAAACAATTAAAATAATACTTCAATTGACTGATAGCAATAATCAATAATTGTTTAATTGATTAAACAGTAACAAAGTATTGAATTTTATATTTAAATATAGGAAATGAATAAATGATAGAAATGATTTAAGTATTTAAATATAGGAAATGAATAACTGGTAGGAATAATTTAAGGTTATACAATTGCTGTTTGAATTTCGATACAGTTGTCATACAAAAAGATGAAGAAAGAATAGTTGTTCTAAGCAGATGTTTTCGGGTCATTTCAATGACCTTTCCAGTGATCTGACCTCGTCTATCATTTGCCCGCCAATTTCTTTGGCGACCAATGACATAATTTAACATTAAAGAGCCATAAAATAATTAGTTAATTAATTATTACAACATTTTTAGCACTTAAAGAAAGAAAAGAATGATATGGTAAAAATGGAATATTTCGCCATTTCATAATTAACTGCTAAAATTTAAATAAATTACAAAAATGGAATAAATATAATATAATATAATACGATATAATTATAATTCAAATTAATAAAATAATAGGATAAATTTAGTATAATAAATTATGATTTACTTATAATTCAAATTAGCATTGAATTATTATAAAATAAAATTAAATTATGTAATGAATAAAGATATAAAAAATCGAAATTATTACTTATACCTTTCCTCATTGAGATAGGAATTAATTGCTATTAATTTCTATCTCATTTGTCATTACTTTTAACTCACAAAATCAATGAAATCAATGATCTAATCAATTAACACAGGATAATTGATGATTTGGTCGATTAATACGAACATGATCGATGATTCGATCGATCAATACGAAATGATCGATGATTCGATTGATTACAAACACGACCGATAATCCAATCGAATCAATCGTTTTTGTTTTTGCTTTTTTTCATTTTTTTTTTCAGAATAGCAAGAAAAATTTAGTGATAAGCTGAAGTGATGTTATAGGGATAAAATGATAATTTGCTGATAAAATTATATCTCCGCCGATTATTTGTTATCGCACAGTAATGCTGCTACATTCATTTTAATGAGGGAAAAGACAGAATTTTATCGTCAAGATAAATTAGTGATAAACTATTAACTCCAAACCATAATATCATAATAAATAGCATGGTAAATGAATAAAAAAATATGTCACCATTAAACTATCACTTTATCATTAACTTATCATTTTATCACTAATTTATCTATTTCAGCAATCATTCATCATCGTATGTGTAAAAATATGATTAAGTATTTCATATTCATCGGAAAATCTACAAACTTCAAAGATTTCGGGCCTTTTGATAAAAAATTGAAATCAATTGATGAAACAATATATCCAGAAAAAAAAAATATATTTATTCCTTCCTTATTTGCAAAAATTATTTAGAAAAAAAATCGCCAAAACTTTGATTTAACAGAATATCAAGCAATTTTTCGCATTGTCTAAATTATATAATTTTTAATTGCCTGTCAAATATTAACTTTTTTAAATTCAAAAAATTTTAAAAACTTCAAAAAATTCGAAAAAAAATCTGTAATATTAGTAAAATAGGCAAGAAGAAAGAAAAGAAAAGGAGCAAACTAGTGTATTAAATAATCAATTTTAAATTTTCGAAACATCCTATATTTACAAAAAAAGTAAAAAAAAAAAAGAAATAGAAAGAAAAAAGAAAAAAAAGGAGCAATTCCTATTTTTTTCATTATGAGATGATTTTTAATTTCATGAAAAAGCAAAAATGATGAATTTTGCAATGAATTTCAATTTTTTGAAACGTTAAATTTTTTTGGATAGTGAAAAAGTTAGAAATCAACGAAGTAATTAACATTTTATCTTTTTTCAAACATGTCAAATGTGCCAAAATTGAAAGATGGCATATTTTTTGAAATGCATTTCAACTCTATCTGTCAAATCTTAAAATGAGATAATTACAATTAACATTTTTAGCTCTTCATCCATCTCTTCTTATGAATTTCGTTTTTCCCTTCCTTATACAAATTATCAATCGAAATATAATTTGAAATGAATAACTGAATATCTTATATTACTATTACTACTAACAAATGTATAAATGCTTTTTCATTTTGTGATTTAAATTAAAAAATTTGAAAAATTTAAGCAATTAATATATAACTACCATTGTGAAAAATGCAACAACAAAAAAGTTTTTAGAAATGAAATATTCAAATAAAAATAAAAATAAATTTCAGGAAGTAAATAATTTAGATCAAAATTAAAAAATTTATTTTATAATTTATGTTACATCAAAAAAAAAGAAAAAAGAAAGAACGAAATTTGGAAAAAAAAATAATAAATGAAAAATTCGAAAAAAAATGAATGAAAAGAAAAGAATTCAAAAAAAAAAAACAAAAAATGAAAAAAGTAAACGAAAAAGAAAAATTTGCTAAAATAAATAAATAAACTAACTAATTTGAGCTCAGCAACACCTCGACATAATGTCCATTCTTGGCTATTGACGAACGCATCTGAAATAGAAAACTAAAATTTATTTTAAGTATTAACAAATATTTTACTGAAGAATTAAAAGGATTAATTTCAAATTTCGAAACTTAAAAAGAAAAAACTTATAAAAATTATGGAAAAATTTCCATTTTTCCTTCATTCGTTTAAAAAATTATTTTTAACTATTAATGAATCTTAGTTAAATTGTGAAGCTAATTTTGAATTTTTTTTCAAAAATTATCTCCAATTTCAAGGATTTTTATGAAAAATAATTTAATGATGTCGCAAATTTCAATTAATTTTAATTTCTTCTAAATTTTAAGTTCTATATCTATTGCTACCGAATTCTAATGTACTACTCCCTCCCACGAGAATTTGATTTCCACAATAGTTTAGAATTGCAAATTCAAAATTAGAATTATTTGAAGTTGAAATTTGAACTGAAATTCAAAAAAAAAAATTGGAACTACTTTTTTTTAAAAATATCATCATAAACAATATTTGTAATAGAAAAAGAAAAAAATTTTTTGTCTCAGATCAATTAAACAGTTTTAATCTCTAAATCTTCGATTTTATGATAGTGTCGGACAAATTTTAAATCAATTATTTTAGTGATAATCAAAATAATTGAATGAACGAAATTAAATTAAAATAGTTGAAATAATGAAAAATAGAATAATTTAGACAATTTTCTGGAAGGATGATTTTAATTGTAAAAATTATAATTAATTGATAATTTTTTTGTCGCACCACTTTTACTCTTGTGGACTTTTCTCGACTTTCTCCACGAATTTTTTCCGGATAAGCCATATCGTTGCATTGTCATTATCATTTCCGGCAATGAAACCATCTCTCCGGCAGGCGCAATTTCTTGTTGAGCATATTTTTGGCTTTTAGCACGTAATTTAATCTTTTCAAATGAATATTTTAAAGAATTTCGAAATGATGAATCATGGCTGATTGTACGACAATGACGTCTATTTCTGTTGTACATATGTTCATGTTCATCATGTTCAATACGATCTTTTGAGAAATCTCGGGAAAAAAATCGGGATAATTCTCGATGATAGCTATTTTTGATTTTTTCTTTTTGTTGTATTGATTGCTGATACTTTTGAAATGATTCATTAATAGATGATGATGATGATTCCTCCTCATCACACAAATTATCAGTGATATTAGTATAATCACCAGGTGCAACTGTAACATTTAAGCGTATTTTAGCCTTATATGTCCCTTGGCCAACATTCTTGGCCGAATAATTTGCCTTATCAGAATTCTTATCAGAAGAATTAGTGACAGGAAAAACAGAAAATGATGTTGATTTAGCGAGAGAATATTCACCGCGACGTCTTCGTGGCATATTCGTATTTTTTTGCTTTATTGGATCTCTGTTTTATTTTTCATTTTTATTTTTTATTTTATCTAAAATAATTTAGGAATTAATATAATTAATACTGAATAATTGAAATTAAACAGAAATTATGGATATTTTATACGTATTAAAAAAATTAAATCAATTATGTTAAGTTAATTTGATATAATTAAGTTAATTCGATTAGTTTAGTATCATTATCACAAAAAGATGCAATGATAAGTTTCTGATTTATGAAATTAAGTTTGATACATAATTAATCTTTTATTATATCCTGTATACTGTAGCTATTACTGTCAGGATTTATAAAACTACGGTGAGATTTATTCTCATATTATGGAATAGTAAATATTAAAGAGGGTATCAATATTTTACATATTGATCCGAAAAAAAATTTAATTAATTACGCCACAAATTGATTAATTTGGTATTATTACCAAAAAAGGATGATGCTATGATAAGTTTCCATTTATGAAATCAAATTCTATTATCTATATACTGAGGCTGTTACTGTCGTTCTAAAGTACCACAGCTATTACTGTCAGAATTCACCAACTTACGGTAAAATTTATTTGTTTACTGTAGAATAGTAAATATTGAACAGACACATTTTAAGATATTAGTTTTTTTTAAGCATTAGAAAATAAACATATTGTAATTATTTTAATATATCAGAAAATAGAATTCCCATTCCATTGTCCATTTATTTCATTTACTTATTTGACGATATTTTGAAAATGAAAAATTTGACCGATAACTAAAAATTCAAAGTTAAAAACAAAAATTTTGCAAATTTAAAATGAACATTTTGAGAAAATTATCTAATTCGGAAAATTAATGAAAAAAAAAAATAAAAAGAAAATGCCGGTATCATATTAATAGCTATAATGATAAGCAATATTATCATCAATTAATTACAAACTAAAAACGAAAACTTATCTAAAAAAGTATTCCCCTCTTCAAGAAATCCATATTCTAAAAATTTAAAAAAAATCATAAAATCTTAATCGTTTGCGAAATTTCATAACATATTGCAACACCAAATACTTCCATAAGTTATTAAATTGAAATTTAACATAACCAATAAAACAACTTTTTCAATTTTCTCTTTTTTTTCAAGAAAAAAAGGCAATTTTATTCAAATAAATTGATGGATTATTTCCCTTTCAAATATCTACCATTCGAAAAGTTACATTCTAAAAACTTAAAACAATTATAATTCAAATTTGAAAAAAAGCAATTTCTCAAATTTAACCATCTCGGAAATATCGATTAATTTAGAAAATCAATAAAAAAACTTTAAAGAAAGTTTGAATTTTTGAAACTGAAAAGTAAAACCATTATTACTATTTCTTATCAATTAATTTATAGGAATAATATACAATAAAAAATTTAACAAAAATAATATAAATAATCCGGAAAAATATTAAAGTAATTTTTCTAACTACCATGTGTATTTGATAATATAAGAAATATGATTATGAATAAAAGTAACAATACAAATGATCCTAAAATTACTAAAATAATTTTTCCAACAAGTCTTATATTTGATAAGATAAATGATAAAAATGAAGATAATTTGGATGGAAAAAATGGATCGAATGAAAGAAAAAAAAAAGATGGATGAAAAAAGTTTAGAAAATGATAATTAAAATTATCTTCTTTTTCCTTAATATCTATTAATTTCATCTTTTCTCTTAGTTTTTGTTGATTATTATTCAATCAAAAATATATTAGAAAAATGGATGGAAATGGAAATGAAAAAATATGCAAAATCAATATACATTAAAGTACTCCATTATTTAAATATTTACATTTATGTAAATATAAAAAAAAGAAAGTAATTATATTTGTTTGAAATATTATCGGTTTATTTGCTTGAAGAAATATAAATATTTAATTATTAAAATACTCATTTTTTTTTAAATTACTATATTTTCTTAAAATTATTCTAATCTTCACTTTCTTTTCGCTCATTTTTGAAAGATTAAATAAGCAAAATAATGATAATAATAAATTCCAAAAAATAAAATAAAAATTTATATATTCATTTCATATTTTCATAAAATTTCATATTTAGTATTCAATTGAATATTTATAAAATTAATTAGTCAATATGATAAGTAAAAGCGAAATATCGTTTTTTACATCTATACATATATATTATCATTTAAAACGTAAATAAAGGGTAAAATTATTGACCTTTAACCTATAATGGAATATTATTGCTTGTTTTCGGCTTATATGATAATAGTATGAAAGCTATCAAAAAGATGAAAAGATAGCACAATAATTTCCGATATTTCTGTTAAATTGAAATTGATAAAATGATAATAAAAACAATTATTAATCAAACATTTCGTTTTTTCGTTCATTTAACAATGCGTCGTTTTCAAAAATATGATAAAATTTGAAGTAATAAAAATATCATTTAAGCAATGAATGATTTGAGGGAAAATTATCATAATAATGGCATAATATCCAACTCTTTCATATGCAATAATTATTTTTTCATAAAATTAAATTAATAAAAAAGAAATAACTGAAATTTAAAAAAGAATAAAAATTTTTTCGAATCCGATCAAAAAATGTTTAATTTTATGAACAAAAAAAAAAAGAACAAATATTTATCAAAATTTGAAGTTAAAATTTATTCCAATTTAAAAAAAAAAATATTTTTCCTGGATAAAAATTTCATTATTTACGTAATTATATGCAATGCCAAGTATCGAATAAATAATAATAATAATAAAATAACATATAAATAATAATAAAAGCAATTTAATTTAATCTTAATTTGAAATGTATGAAATGTGTAGATAATTTAATAAGAATAATTTAATTGCAAATTCAATTTAATTTTAACTTGAAAATTTATGAAACATACAGGTTATAACAAATGCAGTTTAATTTCAAATTTAATTTAATTTTAAATTGGAATTCATGAAAGCATGATGAAAATTATTTAAAATGCAAAATTTCAATTATAATAAGTTGCAAGCATGTATGATTGATTAATTAGATAAATTGCACAAACAGATGGGAAGCTTTTCCATGTCATCAACAGATGTGACAATCTTCGATGATCAAAGATTAAAGTAGATAGCATAATCTGAATATGAATCAGTGATTAATACTTATTTTACCCTTGTTAACCTAAAATATTACCGATCCGTAAGTTCAAAAGTTCAGAGCAGCAAATAAGGCGATAAATTTTGGTACTGAAAATTAAAAAAAATGAAAAAGTATAACTGAAAGGACTTAAATATTTATAATTTTGACATAAAATAGACAAAACAAAAAATTGATTAATTTAGGACTGAATTACTTCTAACTTAACTGAAAAAAAAATAGATTTTAATTGGTAGTAGAGTTTTTTAATCAAACAAATAAGCAAATATACAAAATAGCTAAGTCCGAAAAATGCATTTCAACTATTGCTTACTTTTTTTTTTTAGAAAAAGTTTGTTATTTTATTATTTTAAAATTTATAAACTAAGGAAACTTGAGAAAATATGAATCAGGAAAACTGCTGCAAATATACGAATTAAACAAAAATTTAGGAATGTCTAAGTTATAATAAATTTGAGGAAAATTCGGTTAGGAATAATATACGATTTCGGACATTGGAAACTAAATTAAATAAACTCGAGAATATATGAATTAGAGAATCGTGAAAATATATGAAATAGGTAAATTGGATAAATCTGAAATTTAAAAACTGAATAAATCCAAAAATTGGATGATCGAAAATTTACGGATTCCGGGAATATGCAAATTACATAAATAAATACACAAATTTTTTGCAAAAATTCTAGTTAAAAAAAAAAAGAAACGACAGAAAAGTGAATTTTCAGGCATAAAGCAGAAATAAAAATGAAAAATTGAATATATGCATAACCTATGACCCCATAACTAACAGCTGCTACATTGAATGGATTTTATTTTCCGGTTTTTGTTTGCCACCATGTTTTATGATAACGAGACAAGCAAGCAGATGGAATATATTTGCATAAACTGGGTAATTAGATATGGCGATTCAGGGGAGTTGTAAAATATCCGAAATCATTTATCAGTATTGAATTATAATGTTTAAATTCAGATTTGAATACATTAAGAATTTTTATACCGGCATAAAATATATCTATCTATCTTATCATTTAATCATTCAAGTAAGTTAACAACGTATTTATATAATTACGTGAATAATTGCTTGAGCATAGTAATTCAATATATATACCACATTGAATTTATGAATTTATCGAGTTATCAATTCATTAAGTACCAAAGAAAAAATTATTTCTGAAATTTACATGCAAATTATGCCCCAATAAAAAAGAAAGAAAAGTGGTCATGAGAAAGAGAAAAAAATAGCGCCGAAATTTCTTTTAAAATTTATTTAAAAATTTCTGTTTGGGTAAACAAAGAAAAAAAGGAATTTGAAAAAAAAGAAAGTTTTTTTCTTTTCTGCAACAAGGAATTTAAACATTTCCAATTTTTAAAGTGATACGAATAAAAAATGAATTGTTGGATTTGTTCAAAAATAAATAAATCAATAAAATAAAAAAGATAAAAATTAAAAAAATTAAAAATTGAAATAGAAAAGAAAAAACAGGAGAGAAAAAGGGAATGAAAAATTCTTCATTTTTAAATGAAATAATAAATTTCGAAGAATTCAAAATTTAAAAAGGAATTTTGAAAACCTTTTTTAATAGAATAAATTATGTATGTTATTGATTTCCTTAACTTTTTTTAGAACACATACACCTACGCTTACACCCACACCATATATATACACATTCACGCACGCTCACGTATTCACACACCCACACCACCTCACGTATACACACACATATCCCCATACACTTTCACGTACACACATGCACACACACACACACACACACACACACACATTCTCAGTTATCCATGCATCTATACACATTCATACAGACATACCCACGCACTCAAAAACATCCACACATGCACACCTACATATTCACACACACCCACGCACGCAAGCATATATACCCACTCATCGCACGCACACACCCACTCACGCACGCATACACACCCACACACGCACACATATATATATGAATATAATATATCACTTCGCAAACATGACGACCGCAAATGTTTTTTAGGTATCAATTTTGTCGCTATTTACAATCTAAGATTTAATTAATGACTGAAATTGAATAAAACTAAGCAGACTGGAAGTGGAAAAAGGAAAGAGTCTGTCAGATAGTTCAAATAAAATGAGAAAAGAAGAAGAGCAACGTTAGATGGAAAAGGTCAAATAATTCGGATAATAATGATTCTACTGTTGACAAATGATATGTGATAATAATGATGATGATACATGCAATTATAGTAATATCATCATATGCTATCGAAATATTTTCACTTTCATTCTATAAAATTAATAATTAATAGTAATTATAATAATAAAATAGAGTCACTGATGTGTTATTAAAAATGAGCTGAACTTTGAACTCTATTTTATGATCCGCATAATAATAGTGTTGACTGAAGGAAGAGAGTTGGAAAAATCTTGGAAATTTTTTGGAAAGAATCATTTATTACTTGAGAATAGGCAAGAAATCAATATCATAATTTAAAATCGTAGTTGGAAATCAATATTATAATTTAAAATCGTAATTGTCTGGCTGATTAGTCTTTTTTTCGAACTTCATCCGAAAGATAAAATTTTCGGAATATTATCTATCAGAAATTACTACTTGTTAGATTTAAAAATTATTTCGAAATAGTTGGCTATTTCCATTTCTATATACAATTAAAGATTAATAGAAGAGTGAAAAATGAATTTTGACAAAATCTAATAAATAATTATTTGCATCTTAAAAAATGTGAACATTGTTTTTTTTTTCTTCAATTTTAATAGTATTTGAACTGAATTTTTCATTCAAATTTAAAAAAAAAAAAAAAAAAACTTCAAAAATATACAAATTTTCTTGCATTTTCCGAAAGTTATAAAAACAAATTTAATTTCTTCATGAAAAAAAACATTGAAAAAAAAAAAACGAAAGAAGCTAGAAAACTTGTAAAAACATGAATTTGTAGATTTAGAAAAAGAAAATAATTAAGTTCAAAGATTGGAAAAATTCGCAAAATAATTAAAAAAGAATGTTAAAAATATTTCTCAGCCTTTGGAAAATAGTAATGTGAATGACATCGTTTGAAGGATAGCTAACCTCATTTTCCTCCAAAAATGATGCCAAAAATCTAACTCAATTTTTTTTTTTTTTTTTTTGACTTTTTCTTCTTGAAATTTTCGGAATTAATAAAAAAGGAAAAAATGATATTGAAAAATAATAAAAAAGACGTGAAAGAATTGTAGGAAATCTAACTTCTGACTAATCATTTAATTATTTTTCAATCATATTATCGATTGGAATTTATTCACTTATCGCAATAATTAACGATAATAATTTGCAAGAGTTGTTAAATCTAAATTTAATTTTAGCATATTTATCGGATTAAATTTCTTAAATTTAATTACTGCTTATTCTTGTCAAAAAATTAATATTTATTTGATCACTACTTACTTTTAAGAATTATTAAATAGTCCATTTTTTATTCTAATTTTTGTTTTAATAATTCTTTTCAACTTTCGCAAAATTCCACTCAATTAATTAATGATCATAATTAAGTAATCATTTATCAGGAATTGTTGTACGAATATTTGAAAGATTTTTTTCTTTTAATTAGTGAATGAAAAGATTTGAAATATGAACATCGTAAAATTAATCAGAAGGATGAATAGTCTAGATCAATCAGATCAATAAATAGTCTAGATCAAATCAGAATGATGAGTAATCTAGATTAATTAAAACGACGAATAGTCTTGATCAATCAGAACGACAATTAGATTAGATCAATCAGAACTAGGGAATAGTCCAGATCAATTCAGCAAGTAGATCAAGTAGCGTAACTTAATAATTGGCATTATTTGCTAGTTTTCGGGAATGCAATTTCGATTTTTTTCGAGAATGCAATTTTCGATTAGCAGTTCGATTCCACAAATCAATTTCGATTTATGAAATTTTCCCGAAGAAAAGGAAAAAAGTTATTTTTACTATTTCAGAAATTTTTAAAATTAACTCAAATAAAAAGCATTGTCAGATGAGAAAAGTTCCAAGACATTCTATTCTCGAATATATTAATATTTTATTAAAAAGTTTTAAAAAACAATAAATGTCAAAACTAATATCGAAGTGATGTACTTAATAAGTAATTCATTCCTTGTTTATTAGATATATTGAGAAATTTTCCAAAAAAATATTGTCAAGAGATAAAATTTTGCTTTTCTATATGTTATTTTACAAAACAAAATTTTCCAAAAATGCTTTTAAAAAAATTAATTTTTCGTTTTTTTTTTTTTTACAATTTTACAAATCAAAACTTTTCGGAAATTTTCACAGCTATCACAAAAATTTATTTGGAAATTTAAAAGCCAAGGAGCAATATTTTATGATAATTCAAACATCCATCAAAGTTTTCGATTAATTTATCCATTTTGTTTCAGAACTTCTTCTTTCGATTAAAAATATTTGAAAGAAATATAATTCCCAAATGATTCCTTTTCTATCATTTTTTTTTTCTGATAAAGAGAGATCTGAAAGAATTTTAAATTTTTTGCTCTATCTTCTCTCAGTCTATTTTTTTATTAAAAAAAAAAAAAAAAAAAAAAAAAAAAAACAAAGAATTTCGAAATTTCTAAATTTGCAACAAAGAGAAAAAAAAAGTAAAGAAAAAGTATTAACATGGAAATGAAAATGATAAATTTCAACTAAAAGTAAACTCTTTTCTTCTTCGCTTTTCATTTTCCACTTTGTTTTTTTTTTTGTTTTTGAAATTTATTTCTAAAATATTGCCAACAATAAATGCAACAATCCGATAATTCTCATAAGGATTGAAGAGAAATTATAATAGAATTCAATTAGACATTGAATTAATAATAATAATAATAAAATGATATAATTAAAGGAATATTTGTGAAATTAATTAGGAAAAATTTGGATTTTATAAAAATTTATTTTCAAATAATAGATGAAATAATGCGAGAGAGAGAAGGAGAGAGGGAGGGGGAGAAAGAGATAAACAGGAGCGAAGAGATTTTTTTTTTTTTTTTAATTTTAATTTCACTCTTATAAATGAGAAAAAAAATTATTTGATTTCCAACTTTGAATTTTTTGATTTTCATCTTCCAATCAATCTTGATGTGAATTTCGATATAAAAAAGTTTAAATTTAAGTTCCAACAACAAAAAAGTTTTTTCAAAAGAAAATTTGATAAATTTTTGAAAGAAATTCTTGGAAAAGTTTTTTTTTTCTTTTTTTAAAAGTAACTATGAGGATTATTTGTGACATGTAAATAAATAAAAATTATACCAATAAGTTAATTGAATATATATATTCAGAAAAAAAAATCACAATAATTTATATATGGAAATTCGAATAATAATATACAAATTAAACAGTCGGTCAAAGGTCATCGAAATGAAAAAAAAAAAAAAAAACGAATAAAATGAATTATCGATTGGAAATTAATCTAATTTGATCTTCAGAAAGAAGTTCATGCATATCTCTATATATCAATATATGTGTAACTGTTATAAATATCGATTAAATCTGATAGAAATAAATAAAAAAGATTTCGATGAAAATGAATTCAAAAGATAACGTTTTGGCAAACAAATCATGTTTGATAATGATAATTGATAATAAATTATGATAATAGTATGATGGAATGGTGACTATTGTAATGGAATAACAAATGTTAATAACCATTAATTACTGATATTGATAAGTTTGATGATGATAATGATGATAAAATGAAACATAATGCAATACTGTTGCATTATATGATCAAATTACTGATATCAATCTGATTTGTTTTTTATTGCATACTGTTAATGAAAGCTAAGCCGGAAAAGAAATGACTGATTTCTCCATGAAAAAAAAAAAAAAAATTCCTGCCCAGAAATTGTTGAAATTTCCAAATTTTAAAATAAACTTCAAAACATGTTCGTAAACTCAATTTGAAAATGACTTGTTTGCAGAGAAAAAAAGAAAAAAAAAGAGAAAAGGACGGAATTTAAAGATTGATAAAATGAAAGAAAAAAAATAATAAATCGGAAATTCCAATTTATCAAGATCTGGTTCAAACTTTACATTAAAGAAGATTGGAACTTAGATCAGGAATTTGAAATATTTATTTTAAACTTTATCGCTAATATTTCAGCGTATAAATTGGCATTTTGAATTTATATTTATATTTTCATTAATTTCTATTAATAAAAATATAAATACAAATTGCGTTTAGCAAAACAAAGTATATTTATAAAGTTTTAATTAGTTCACGTATTTTACATGGAAGAATTAGTTATGATTAAAGCAACATACCTTTTTTAAAGTTCCAAAAAAAAAAAACTTTAAAATTAAACTTATTTGCATGGATATTATTTCGAAAAAATAAATTAAGTGAAAATAGAATGAAAGTTATCACTTAATCAATCAATAAGAAATTTTTAATGAATGTTTATAAGAGGCAATAAAGTTAAAGTCAAGAAAGATTTATAAGGTAAGCAAGGAGCAAGTAAGCTTGCAAAATGCATTAATGCATGCAATTCTTCTAATTTGCAAACACTTGCATGCATGCACCAACAGATGCATGCTACAAAAATCA
The DNA here is from genome assembly GCA_028564675.1 of Onchocerca lupi. Taxonomy (NCBI): domain Eukaryota; kingdom Metazoa; phylum Nematoda; class Chromadorea; order Rhabditida; family Onchocercidae; genus Onchocerca; species Onchocerca lupi. The sequence goes on along the minus strand of JAOVVO010000129.1, from coordinate 59,378 downwards.
CTTAATTAATATGTCAATGCAAACAAGCAATTGGCTAATGAAACCCAACTAATCCATCATCCATATCATTAATATAATGCAAACATTGAGTGCGTGCAAGTTGTGGGCGGGCATGTGCAGGGATGTGCACGAGGAAACGCGTGGGTGTGCGGGGTTTGTGCCAGTATGTGTGGGTGGCGCGGGTATTTTCGGGGGTGTATTCATAGATATATATATATATATGTAAAGAAAGGGTATAATAGCTATTCCATTTTAAATTTATCCCGAATAGTCCTATTATGATGATTATCAATTCTAGATGTATGACCTAAATAGGCTAAGAAGAGGACTATTCTAGGAAAATTTCAAATGAAATCAAATAATGCAAGAAAATCGATGGAAGTATCAAATTATGAATCTATCTGCGGAAATTTGAAATGAAATTGAATAATTAGAAAAACTTATTGAAAGTATTAATTAAAAATATCCAATTCGATGGTACTATTAAATGAATCTATCAGAAAAATTTCGAAAAATGAAATCGAATAATTTGAGCAAATTCGGATGGAAAAATTAAAATAATCATTGATAAAATTTCAAATTAAATCAAATCAAAATATATTTCGATCGGCAAAGAAAAAGGAAAAAGAAAAAAAAACTAAGAAATTCCAATAATTTTATTGAATTTTAGGAAGAAAAAAAAGAAAATTTTTGATTGATAGAATAAAGTTTGAATTTATTTTATGATAAATAAATTCGAATACGTAATTGATAAATTGATTAAAAAAAGAAAAAATGAATGAGAAATTGGAAATTCGAACAGAAAGCATGAATTGTTGCAAGAATAGATTTATATGTATGATATTATTAAATCAATTAATGATAAGAAATATCAACGATTTCCTCCAATTCCTTCATTTTCTTCAATTTCCTTTACTTCCTCCTTCATCGATAGATTTACGTATCACATTATTGAATCAATTAAAATAGGAATTTTAACGATTTCTTTCTCCTCTTCATTTTTCCCCGCAAGATATGCATATTATAAATTCGAGAAAATTCTGTATCAAGATAAATTTTCTTCAATTCCTCCTCTTCCTCCTCTTCTTCCTCTCCCTTTAAGTCCTCCTTTTCCTTCAATCCCTCCTCTTCCTTCCTTTCCTTTACTTTCTCCAATTCCTTCAAAATTGGTTAAACTTCACACCAAGATAATTCAAGATCGAGTAAATTTCATATTAAAAAGAACGATAAATTTGAGCAAAATTTTATATTAAAATAAAACAAAATTGGATAAATTCCATTTTGAAATAATTCTACAAGTTTGGGCAAAATTCTATGTTAAAATGATAAAAAAAAAAATTAGATAAATTCCAGATTAAGGAAATAAAAAAGTCGGATAAATTCTATATTGAAATAATTCTGTATAAGTTTGGGCAAATTTCACATCAAAATAATGACAAATTTGGGCAAGCTTCATATCAGAAGAAATGATAAGTTTGGACAAATTCTATATTAAAATCATTCTAGATAATAGTGAAATTGTGGTAAATTTCAAATTAAGGTAATAACAAATTTGAGCAAGTTCAGCATCAAAATTATTTAAAATACACAAAAGAAAAAAAGAAAAGGTAAACTAATAAAGATTACTACTTTTAAATGAGTAAAAGAAAAAAAAATCTATAAAAATATACGATCGGCGAATCAATACAATCAAATTTTATGGCAATGCAAAGAAAAAAAGAAAATGAAATTCAGAACCAAAAAAGAAAAAAAAAAAAAAAAAAAAAAAACTCGTCAAACTAACTTTACCAGAAAAATAAATAAATTAAAAAAAAAGAAAAACATCAAAAACGGTTGAATTATTTTCAAAATAACCTTTAATGAGGATGTAAAAAACAAAAAAAAAAACCCTTTTTTAAAAAAAAGAGAAAGAGAAAATTGCATTACAATTATTTTGAATGAAAAATTGAAAAAAAAAAAAGAGAAATGATTCATTTTATTTTGGAAAAATTATTTTTATTGTAATTAAACTAATAAAAAATGAAGTGATAAATTGATTAAAAAAAAAAAAAATAATTATAAAATGTCAATTTCTCATGCCAATTTATTCAATCCCAAACAAAATTTTTGCAAGAAAAAAAATTATATTCTGATGAAAAAATTTTTTATGAATTCAGTACTAACATTTTGCTGGAAAAATTATTATCTATGCAATAAAAAAAAAAAAAAAAAAAAAAATGATTTAAAAGCATAAACTATCGATGAAGTAAATTTTAGAATGAAAGAAACTTGAATTTTGGAAATGAAATCAAATATATATCGAATGAATTATATTGAAAGTATTTAAGTTATGCGTTCATTAAGTTTCGTTTTTTTCATCGTACAATTTTTTCAAATAAATTAGCAATATCTGCTTATTTTATCTGCTATCTTAAATTTTTGACTGGAAATTTGAAAGTGAATATTGGAAATTTAATGCCGGAAATTAATACTGGAAATTTAGAATTTTTAGTAATGGAAATTTAAAATTTGTCACATTCAGATAAATTCTATGCTAAAATTTTAGTATTAAAAAAAATTGAAACGATTGAAAGTTAAGTAATATTTATCATTGCCTTTGGTATTATAATTGGACTTGGTTTTTCCTTCTTTAAAAAAAAAAAAAAAAAAAAAAAAAAAAAAAAAAATGATTGTGATAAATTGATCATGAAAAAAATTGTCAATTTATTTCCCATCACTTCATCCTAAATAAACTTCTCAAAAATCATAATCCATGAAATCACACGATTAGAAATCCATAGAATCATGATCAGTACATGAAATCATTATCAACGAACGAAATTACGATTAAAATTACGACGTCATGATTAGCTTATAGAATCATGATTCGTCGAATTTCTCATGCCAATTATTTCATTCTAAATAAACTTTTTATTTTTGAAAATCATAATTAACCCATCAAATCACATGATTGGCTTACAAAATCACGATCAACCCATAAAATTATTATCAGTGCATGAAATCACGATTAAGCTACGCGAAAAACCATGATCAGCTTATAGAATCATGAATAGCTCATAAAATTGTTCTAAGAAAAATGATTTCAAAAATTATAAATATGTTGATAAATAATAATAAACTTATGTTCTTTTCTTTATTACTATAATCATATCATTAATTAATTGCATATTTATACCAATGGCTACATTTATATCATTAAATCATTAACTAGGTTTGTACATAAAAATCAACAAATATATGTAAATTTACAAATAAAAATAATAAAAAAATCCGTATTAAAATTATTGAAATAATTTTCTTAAATTTAAAACTTAAATATTAATAAATAAAATTAATTTTGCGATAAAATTATGTGTCAAAGAATTTACTGAATCAAATCTGACGTATCTATTTGGGTTAAATTAAAATTTTTTTCACAAAATAAGGGTAAATTTAATAATGTTATCATAAGTGATAATATCAGAGTTAAGTAAAAAAAATATTCGAAAAAAAAGAAATTTTTTTTGAATAAAAAAATTAAATTATAAAAATTTGAAGAAAAATGTTTTTTATATTGCAGCAAAGTTTTAATAATTGATGGAAAGTAAATAAATAAACGAAAAGTATAATGCAAATACTGAAGAGCTAATTTAAAAATAGGTTGAGTAAATAGAACTTTGAATTTTTTTAATTATTTTGGAAGAATTTCTCGACCAATTTGAATTTATGTATGCTCATTTTATTATTTATAATGTGTATTTAATTATTATATTTTTTAGGGACAAATGAAATTTGAAAAAAGATAATATTAAATCTCATTTTTATAAGAGGATAAAAATTTGCACTGACGTAAGTGTAAACGACTGACGTAAACATTCATCAAAAAAAGGTTGACGTAAGATTCACGTAAACTTTCTGAAATACGACTGACGCAAACTTTCTCAGAATTTTTCGTTTTTTTTTCACTGTTTTTTTTTTTTTTTTTTTTTGTTTATTTTGTATTAATTGCACAGCTACGCTATTCTTAGCTCAGTATCGTGATACAATAAACATATCCTGTAATATTTTATCACTTTAATGATAATGATAAAGTTGTAAATTACGAAATAACATTATTATTATCAATGGAAATCGATATTACAAACAGGAATATATGAAAATGCAGACATAAATATTTAAAAAATTTGTAAATTTTTGTTTTTTATCACTCCACTGATCACGATTAAGTTGTAGATTACGAAATAACATTATTATTATGAAAAGAAATCGATATTACAAATAAAAATACATGAAAATACGGAATCAAAAAAAAAAAAAAATAAATAAATTTATTGACAAATTTGGTAGCATAAATCAGATAAATAAAATTAAACGATTCAGTTCTTATCAATAAAGGGAATAAGCATCATTGAGTTAATTTAAAAGTTGGAGATTTCATAAAATGATAAAAGATATAATCTCGAGAAATCTTTCAACACATATTTAAAATAGCAATTCCTATAATAATTAAAATTTTTGTCATGTATTTAAAATTCATTAAATAAAATTAATTTAATATATGCATTTTTTTGTCATTTCTGCTACGCCTATTTGATCCATTGATTAATTCATTAATCTTATTCGGTAAATTTATCAATACATGTTAATTTCCATGCTCGTTTGACCGATAAAAAGTTCAAAGTTCATTAATATAATTTTATACGAAATTACAAATCCATTATGTAAATTTAAAAAGAGATTGATATTATCATTAAGTTATCATTAAGTTTATTATGCAATCAAATTCCATGAAACGGATATCTCTTTAAATAAGTATTTGTTGGAAAATAATCTTAAAAATAACAATATTTATATTAAAAAAAAGAAGTTAAACAGGAAAAAAGAAATAAAATTTGTAGTTACTTTTGATAAAGACATTAAAATATTAGAATTATTTATAAAATTTAAACATACAACCTTTATAAATGACCTATTAGTGAATTTCATTAAAATTATAATTTTTTCTCTTCTTTTTTCTTCATTTTTTTGATTCAATCGATTATTGAATTAACAATTCAAATATGATGAGAAAGATCAAAAAAGTTGCAATTTTCACTTTTTTTTTTTAAACTTTACATAAACAAAATGCTATCATTCTTTCGTAGAAATAAAAACAAAAAAAAAAAAAAAAAAAAAAAAAAAAAAAAAAAAAAAAACGACAGAGAAATGAAAGAATGTTTTTTCTTTTTGAAAAAGTAAAAAAAAAAAACGAAAATTTATAAATTATTTTTGTAAGAAAGAAATAATAAATTAGAGCGATCATCCGGTTAAGTTATTACCCAGTTTTTTCGAAATATTTCAAAAGAAAAATGAAGAAAAGAAAGAAAGAAAAATCATAGTTCTTCAGAAAGTATTGATTTTTCGATGATCGAAAGTTTCCGAAACAAGACATTCATTTATTATTTTTAATTTTGGAAAATATTTTTTGTTTATTAATTAAAAATTTGAGTTTTTTCTAACAATAAATTTAATAGACTATCCTAGAGTAAGTAAGAAAATTTAATTTTCGGCGAAATTTTTGATGAAAAGAAAAATTTTTACAAATTAAATCAATAATCGAAATATTTGGTGCAATTTTTGCATTAACCATTTTTTATCTTTTTCTTTTTCTTTTTATTTTTTTGGGATTTAAAATATGAAAATGAATGAAAAATAGGATTTATGAAATAAGCATATGAAAAAAATTGTAAATTTATGAAAATCATTGAAAACTCTTCAATAAATTCTTTTTTTTTTTTCTTTAATTAATAAATTAAAATTTTGAGAAAATAATTACAAAAAAAGAATTCCTAACCAAATGATGGTGAATGATGGAGTAGAAATTGTGGTAAATTATTACCATTTGTAAGAATATAACTTCGTCGATTTGCGTTCTTCGTAGAATTACGTATACGCCAAGAACGACGTAACATCGCAAGGCCCAATAAAGGCATAGCGTCATCAAGCTAATATTATACGTAAGTTACACGTAAATTACACGCATTAATTTACGCCAAAATTGAATAAAACCGAATAGTAATCAAATTTGAATCAAATCAAATTGAACTGAGTAAAATGGAATTTTTAAAGAAAAAAAATAGAATAGAATAAAATTGAATTTACTATTCTGTTTTTAAAATTTGACTTAAAACAAAACGAATACTTTGATTACCAATACGATAAATAGAATAAGTAGATAAGTAATTTTTCAAATTTGACTTAAATTAATACGAGGAATAGAAAAACTTGGAAAGAATAGAATAAGCAAGAAATGAAATGAAAATTTTTCAATTTTCAACTTTTTTCTAACAAAAATCGAGCAAAATTAACGTTGACAATTAGTAATATTAGTAATTATAATAATTTCCTCGGATGATTATTTGTCAAAAAAAGTAGAAAATTCAAAAAAGAAATTGAGAAAATGAAGAAGGAGAAGAAAAGAAAGAGAAAAAAGAAGTCAGGATTGGAGAGAAAAAATGGATAAAAACAGTTTTCAACAAATGGAAAATAATTTGATAAATGAAATAGAATATGGAATCGATCATTTTTCAATATTTGCTCAGTAATTTCCTTTCATGAAAATTATCGATTCATTCATTGCAACTTATAATTTAGGTTTTAATAAATCAAAAAATCTGAAAAGATTTGAATATCAGGATATCGAAATAATCATCAATGGAACTGATAGTATCAGTAATCAATAATATGCATATATGAAAATTGAATTATTCATTGAACTAGTAATTTTATTTAAGGAATCGAAATTTAAAGGTTTGAATATTCGGAATATGGAAATAATTGAGAATAATCAATAATATACGAATTAGTAATTAAAAATTGATAGTAGCAACAGCAATTAGCAATATTTTATTACCGAAATATGTATATGTATAGATCTGTTCCTTCGTCTTCTTTTCTTTTTAATTCTGAATATTTTATATCGAAAATGAAATGGATATAAAAATGGAATAAAACATAAAATGGAAATGAATAATCATCGGATGAATTAAGGTACGGATAATACGATACAAAGAATAAAAAAAAGAGAGAGATAAAATATTGGAAATGATTAATCGTAATAAATAGTATAGAAAATAAGAATAATACAATTTAGGTATTCAATATTCTAATCATCATTTTTTATTATCAAATATATCTGTAAGGTAAATCGTCAAAATTTTCCAGTAAAATCGTCAAATATATGCGATTATTATTTCATTTATAGAATTGGTTAATTCGAAAAATAATTGAAATATTAAAATAAAGAGAAACGATCAGAAATTGTTTTTTGTTGGGAATTGATTTTTTTTTTTTGTTAATTTTAAAAATTTTGGTGCTTACAAAAAGCATCATATGTTATATCATAAAGTATCATGTATACATCATAGATTTGCGAAAAAATATAAAAAAAACAAAATAAAATCCAAAAATCAAAAAAATTTGACTAAATTTCAAAATATTATAATTTCACCAAATTTATAATCGAAAGTTTCATATTACAAAATCATTCAATTAACTAATTTTGATTATATTTTTCTTTCTTCATTTTTGATATTTATCAAATTTTTTCGAAATGTGACAAAATTTCATCACATCATTTAATTATTAATCAAAAACGAAAAAATGAAAGCAAAAAATTAATATGGAAAAATGAATTTGGTATTTGGGAGCTGAAATATTTGAGATGGAAAAAAAGTGAAAATATTAAATTTTAATATTTAAATTTAAAAAAGTAAAAGATATAGGAATTTAGGAATTTCATTACATCAAAGCTTTCAATTGTTTCTTCCCATTAGTCTAACAAAAAAAAGCAGAAAAATTAACAGCATTTATTTGTTTCTTCAAAAAAATCAAAAAATTTTTTGATTAAATCGATAAACGAAAAAATTTTTTATTATTCATTGAAATTATTTTATTGCCAAATGAGATAATATTTATGAAATATTTCAGTGGAAAAATTTGCAAATTGGAAAACTATTTTATTTGTTGAGAGAATTTTCGATACGAAATATTGATAAAATTTTGACCGGGAAAAATTTCCGAATTTTAGTAGAAAAAGATTTTATTGAGGAAATTCCTTCAGACAAAGGAGAATATTTATAAAATGTTTGCAAAATATTTTACTAGGGAAAATTTCCGGATTTTACTAGAAAAAAAAAACAATTTTTAGACAAGAAATGAAGCAATCAAGAAATAAAATTTTTCTTTCAAAAAAATTTGAAAATATTTTCTCATCAAACATTTTATTGTTTTCTTATTTGAATGCATTTAAAGATTAAAAGAAATTAAACATACAAAGTTAATGATAAAAATATTTTTATGAAAACTTTTTGCTAAAAAACTATTCAAAACAATAAATTTGAATTTTGCAAAAAATTTCGAAAAATTTAGCAGGAAGACAGAAAAGGAAAGGAAAATGAAAAAAGTTTTTTAAAATTGTAAATCATACATTCACTTTTTGTTCCGTTATTTTCCTTTCCTCTTCCATTACTTCTTCCTCACTTAGAACTTTGAAAAATTTCGAAATGTATTTTAAAAAAAAGAAAAAAAGAAAAAATGAAATCAACAATGAATATTTCTCAAGATTTCCGGTTTATTTTCAAACAATTGTTCAACAAATATAAATAATGCAAAAATTTTCCGCCTATTTACTTGTCCGAGAATTTTTCCCGAGACATAGAAAAAAATAATTTCTAATTTCTCCTTTTGCCTCTTTTTCCAACTCCATTTCATATTATTCATGTAGGAAAAAATAATGGTAAATAATCATGATAATTTTACAATGATAAGCAATTGTGACTTTACGATGATAATTTTAAACAAAGAAGAAGCAGAAATTGATAAAAATTTCCAAACAAAAAAAAAAATGATAAATAGTCGTGATAATTTCTTAATGATAAATAATGGTGATTTTATGATGATAATTTTGAAAGAAATCGAGATTTTACGGCAATAATTTTGAAAGAAATTGTGATTTTACAATGATAACTTGAAAGTAAAAAAAAAAGAAGATAAATTGATAAGAACATTTATGCAAAAAAAAATAATGACGCATAATCATGATAATTTCAGAATGACAAATTATCATAATTTTACGATGATAATTTTGAAGGAAAAAGAACAGGCATAAATTGCTTAAAATATTCATACAAAGTGATAAACAATAATAACTTTACAATGACAAATAATCGTCATTTTACCGTTATAATTTTGAAAGAAATTGTAATTTTAAGCGTGAAAATTTGAAAGAAGAAGAAGAAGAAGAAATTAATGAAAATAATTAAAGAAATTGGATGATATCGAAGAATTTGATAAAATAAAATTGATTTGCAAAAAAAAAGGAAAGAAAAGAAAGAGGAAAATTAAAGAAATTGTAACTGAGTAAATGATTAAAATGAATAGTTGACAGAATTGCTGAAGATTTTAGGTAATCAATGAGGTAAGTAAACAGTTTATTTATCGGATAAAATGAAATATTTGATTTAATTCAAGTAAACAATTAATATCATAGAGTAACATATGAATATCTTAGTACTAAAATATCAATCATATATAAATACATACTTTATTAAATAATGAAATATGTTTTATTGTAAATTAATTCAAATTACATAATGCAATTTTTGAAAATTTTATTTCATATAAAATTTCATGATTGATCTTTAACCTTTTTTGGCATGTGTAACTTATTTTAATATGACCGAAAGGTCATACTAAGATATCGCATAATTCTGTAAACTAACATTTCTCAATAAAAATCAATCTTTAATCCATTATCTTTCTAATATTTTTTAATAAACCACTAAAAAACGAGAATATGAAGAAAGATTATATGATAAAATGATTAGAAAGATTTTAAACTGATAATTATTACTAACAAAAATTACTCTTTTAATCCATTCGCAACGACAGTAACAATTACAATAATAATAATCAATAACAACAATTGTTAATGATAAATTGATAAAAGAAAAGAAAATATTGGGAAAAAAAAAGAAAGGAAGGAAAAATAATTCTTATAAAATGATGAAATAAAGTGAAGAAATAAGATATTAGAAATCAAATTTCGGAATAAATTTAATAATTAATTCAATTTATAATCAATTCGATATACTAAAATAAATCATAACATAATTATAAAAAGTGTAAAAGAATTATCAATACGAGATTTATACATTCTCAATTCTAATTAACAATCATAATTAAGAATTTTCCAGAAAAACTAATACCAAAAAAAAAAAAAGGAAATATTGATCATTGCTAAATGTATCCAATAGCAAGGTAAGTTTATATCTTTCAAATTTACTACTATAATTAATCATAACAATAATAATAATAATATTGTCGCTAGTTTTGTCATCATTTGTCTTCAATATTTTCCGTGCAAATATTTAACAATGAAAAAAAAAAAAAAAAAAAAAAAAAAAAAATGAAAAAGCCAGAAAAAAGGATTTTTTCAGGGAAATGATATTTTTCCTATCTAAAATTAACAGAAAAAATAGAACAAATTAAAGAAAAATAGAATAGATTAATGAAAATAGAACGAGAATAAGAAGAATAGTAATAGATTATGGAACAAAAAATTTGCTTTTAAAAGAACAGAATAATATTAATACCCGATTGAAAGATTAAAAGAAAAAAATAGAATAGATCGATTGCCGGTTCAGAGGTTAAAAAAGAAAAATAGAATAGAAAGAAAAACTGGAATAGAATAAAGTGGGACAGAATAGATTAAAAAAAAAATTAAAACTCTATTTTTAGAATTTACACATATAAGTGAGGAATGAATAGAAGAAAGGCATTTAAGTTGATGAGAGACAAAAGAGCCTAAGAAAATGAATAGGCTCGTAAAATTTATTGAAAATTTGAACAGTGTACATGTCTGTGAAATCTTCATCTACATATATGTCTATACACATGTTTGTGTGTCTATCATCCAACTAAAAAGATTTATAAAAGCCAAGTTCTAGGCCTAACAATTCGTGGCCTCACAATTTATAGGCCTAACAATCCGTGGGCCCTATTTATGTTAGATTGTTATATAAAGTTAAAAAGTATCACTTCAAAGAAAAAGTGTTTCTAAGAGTGAGAAAAAAAAATTGCAATCTTATCAAAATTAGTCTGAGAGAAATAATAATAACTTATAAAATATTTTTAATAATAAATCACGCAAAACGAAAAATAGCCTAGAATTTATAGAAAATATCCTTTAAAAAAAGGCCCAGAACTTATATAAATTTGCCATAAATATAAATGTTTTATAAACAAAGTTATAAATGCAAAAATATTAATATAAATTTATTTGCACTATATTTTATTTTAAAGTTTATAATTTCTATTAAAGTATATTTATTTATACTATAAAATATATTAATGATAAATATTACGAATACGCTACAAATTAAAAATAAAAAAAAAATGCTATACTAAATTATGCAAAAAGGAGCAATCAATGATAAAAAGTTCCTTTCTCATCGTTTTTTTTTTCGCTCTTGACTACATTTGGCTCAATATTCTTTTATTGACTCCATTGGCCATATTTGCTTATTCTTGGCCTGGGCTACGTCATTAAGAAGGAAAGAGGATACTATAAAATGAAAAGCGATATTTTATAAGAAATCCAAACAATAAATCTTAAAATAATATCATACTGTTGGCTTTCTAGGCTATATTTCAAGTAGAAATAGCAAATATATGTGGCTGAGTAAATTTTAGTCTAACTTTTTAATAATTTTTTTTAATTTCCAAATTTTGTAATTATTAAAATCATCCGGAAATTCCGGTTTTTGCAATATAACCAGAAGATAATAGGTTTTTTTTCTTTTCTTCGATTACATATTTTTTATTTTCATGAAATTTGAAAAATTAATTATTAAAATTGATTAGATCAGTGGAGCTCCAATAATTTTCCGGACAAGAAAAAAAGTTTTCTATGAGACTTACGGAATTTAATGAAGTATACTATAATCCTGATTTTTTGCTTTCTAAAAAAAATTTTAAAATTGAATCAAAAGAATTTCAAATCGTTAATACACGGAAAAGTTGAGTAGAAAGGAAAGAAGAATTGAAGGTAGATGGAAAGGTGAACAATTCTTCTGATTAAACAAAGACGAATTTTTAAATTGTCAAATTTAATTAATTATTTTTCGATGAGCAGATTGGTTGAAATTATTTTATGCAACATTTGATTAATTTCTGCAAAAAAATTTAATTTAAATTATTAAAAATATTTTAAATAAATCATAATTTAATACATCAATGATTTATTTTTTTTATTGTATTTTAATTTGTATTATATATTTCTCACTTTTTAAAACTTAAGAAATCAATTACTCTAATTGATTGCATTGAGAAATTTGATAAGGATAAATTAAGAATACAAATTCATTTAACAGTTGCTAAATTTTAGATATTTATAAGATTTGTAAAATTTGCTTTTTTTTTTCTCATTAACATTCAAAATTATTTCATATGAATGAATTTGCGACACCACAGAAAGTTAAATTTCAAAAATTTACCTGTTGTCAGTTTCATTTTTATTTTTGGGAAAAGAATTATTTCCAAATATTAATTTCCGGTATTACTGATCCGTAATCCTTGAAAAAACATGCAGAAAAAAGAAAAACCAAATGATAAATGATTAATGAAATTGCTAACCTTCGATGCAAACCACTTGATCACGTAACTGATTTTGGAGCAACTGATCAGGAATCAATTCGATCAGATCATAAACCGTATAGATGCATGGATGAACACTTTCGAAACGTTGAATTTCATGGCGAATTTGTTCCGAAACATAAGCATTCGCGTTAGTATTAAATCGTCCATACTGATCACGTGGCATTATGAATGCATGCAGCGTACGTATACTGCTACGTGTGCTGCTACGTACGGGAGTAATGTTCCGAGAAACGAATCAGAAATAATGAATTTTCAGATATGAGTTTTCAATAATTATCAGAGCTTAATTCCATTCAACATTCATGATAATAATAGCTGTTAGCGTCATCACTGACGTTATCATTAGCATTAATTATCATTACGAGGCTTGTTGTTGAATATCTCAATTAGCTGTAAAATAAAACTTTGTTATCATTTCAATCAATTCTATTTCATCAGAATGATAACACGCGATGATAATACAACGTATGATAAAGGGAAAAGTTTATTTGATGATAAAAAATAACGAAATTGTAAAAATGGAAATAATAAAAAGATACTGTCCATCAATTATTTCAAATAATATGCAAATATTTTATGTTTTAAATATCAAAGAAAAAAAGTCAAATAGTTAAAAAAAAAAAAGTTTCTCGAAAATTAATAATCCTATTTGAAATTTAATTTGAATGAAAAAGGTAATTAAATTTACAATAATATAATTTGCAACATGATAGAAAAATTAAAAAAAATAAAAATATGAAAAAAAAAAACAAAAACAGAAAGTGAAATAAAATTTGAAAATTTTAATATCTTTTGGAAAGTCTTTCGTTTTTTTTTTTTTTTTTTTTTTTTTTTTTTTGGTCTGAAAACAATTGCTAAATCAGTAATACGTAATTAATTAACTATCAATTTGAAATATAATATTTTTAATTAAGCAATTACTGCAACGATAATACTTATTAATTATGAATCAAAAATATTTTTTTTTTTGTATCAAATGAATTCTTTTCGAAAATAAATTAATAATTCCATCAAGAATTTCGCTTAAAAAAAATGGCAAAAGGTAAACTTCACAAATATATCAAAATTTATTTTATCATATAAAATAATATGATTAATTTTTTATCAATATTTCATGATATTTAATTTTATAAATATCTATGATTTTTGATCATTTCCTATTTTTCGTCGCTCTTTTTATTTTTCGTTTGATATCGATAAGTTTTTACCAAAATTTCTTCGCCGATACTTATCAATCAACGAATTCGAAAATTTTATTACTTTTGTTCTTTGTTTTAGTTTTAAAGAACATTTTATCACATAAAATAAAACATTTGAAATTGTGACAAACAAGGAAAGTGTATATTTAAAAGAAAATAATATCGACATTTCCATCTTTTCCCATCGGGATAGATTCTTGAGGGAAAAAAAAAAAGAAAAAATTGATCTTCATAAAACTTCATCGGATTAGATGAATGATAAATGACGATGAGAAAAAAATTCTAGGAATAACTTTATTGATCAAACATCAAACGAAAAAAAAAAACGTTAAAAAAATAGGAAAAGATCAAAAATCATTGATATTTATAAAATTAAATATCATAAAGTATTGATAAATACGGTCATGTTATCAAGTTTATACGGCTAATTGCAAATATAACATGTAAAATAACAAAGAATATTGTAAACATTAAATGTCATGAAATATTGATAAATCTGATTAGATTTTATCAACTTATTGGACCAGTTTTTTTTTTTTTTTTTTTTTTGATTGAAATCATTCATACTCGTTTTTAATTAAATTATATAACAATTCAAAAAAAAAATTACAGAAAAATTTGTAGCAAAAGTTAGAAAATTGATTTCGAGAAATTATCGAAATCATTATTCAAATTTTGTAATTTGTAAATGGATAATAAAAACTTGCTCAGTATCTGATAAAATATATTTGATGAGACTGATTAATATATGATAAGACATATCTATGAGATCTTATCATATTTTATCATAAAATACATATGAAAATGTATATAATCAACAATATTGCAAATGGATACTAATATCGGAAATGAATATCTGTAATACAATAGTACTGGAATATATGAAGTATTCGGATATTCCGATACTATAATAGGCAAAATGGTGTGATTATCTAATAAATTATTATAAACGATTTGCAATCCTAATTACTTTAATATATTCAAATAAAAAAAAAAGCCATCTATCAATCAAAATATTTAATGAAGCTGTTTTTCATTCACGGGATGAAAAATTATTTGAAAAATCAATAAATCTCTAATTTCCGAATAATTAGAAATTTGTTAAAAATTTCAATCATTATGCAAATACAATGGTAAAATTGAAAAAGAAAAAATTACTAATTTTTGAGTGAATAGTAAGATTTTTATTGTTCGCTTTTTTAAATATTTAAGATTTTACTATCTACAAAATTTTACACTTTGAGAAAAGGCCATTAGTTTTTTATTATTATTTTATATTTAGGGTTTTGTCATTTTAAAGGATATTTATTCTATTTAAAACTTCTTTTCAATATCAATTAAAATTCAATTGATTATGTCTAGAAATTTGAATTCAATTAACTAAGAATTATTTTAAAATGTTGAAATAATTTATTATTATAATTATCGAAAAAAGAGAAATTTTAGAAAAATAATCAAATATTTTAAACAAAATTATATTCATAAAACTGCATTATATTTTTTGTAGAAATGAATATCAATGATAATACCTTCGGTTTCCGATCCATTGAATATCTCATCTCACTGATAAGATATAAATAATAAACCGGATTCTACTACCTTCACAAATTATTGTTAATTACTTAATTTGCTAATTAATGATAATACATGTAATTAATTGTATTTTTTTCGCCATCTAAAACAATTTTCATATTAAACGATCAATTTTAATATCATTTTAAATGAAGCTAACACATGAAATGATTTTGATAGAGAATAAAAAATTTGAATAATTACGAATAAAACTGTTTTATAGCAAAATATTGCAATAAATTTAGATTAAAAAAAAAAGAAAAGTTCCATGGAATAGAAAAATAAATAAAGAAAAAAAAAGTTTTTAATTAGCTTTTTACATTCATTAATGTAAAAATATTATGAAGAAATTTAAATTTGTAATTTTTATCCAAATAAAAACGAAATGACCGGATGATAAGAAGAAGTGATCAAATTGATGATCAGAAATGATCGGATGACAACAGAAATGACGGAATGAACAAAAGGAATTTGAAGTAAACAGATGATTGGCAATTTGATATGACTGGACAAATAAATAACAATTGATGAAGAAAAGATCAAAAATGAGTAAAATGAAGTGAAATAAACAAGTGAAATGGACATTTCATTGAAATGATTGAGTGGAATGAATGAAAATTGAAAAACAATTTGATAAAAGAAGTAAAATGTGTTGGACAAACAATAATAACCTTGAATAAAAAGAGGTAGTAAAGTGGACAAATAAATAATCTTTGGCCAATGAAATCGACAAAATGGACAAGAAAATATGCGATAATTGTCGAGTAAAGAAAGATAAAATGGAAAAAATATCAATCTTTGATAAGACAAATAAGTTGGACGAATAATAACATTTGATAAGAAAGATAATAGTCTTAAATCATTGATAAGTGAAAATATTTTGATTTTATAGAGTAAACAAGTGATAAAATGAATAAATCTTAATCCACTGATAAGAATAGATAAAATAGATATCTCTGATCATCTATGAGAAATAACAGCTTTGAATGTAAGAAGTAAAAATGGATTTTTGATAAGCGAAATAAAATTAAATAGAAGAGAGAAAATATGAGATAAAAGATAAGAAAATGAAATCAATAACAAAGGAGTAAAAAAGTAAGACAGTGATAAGATGATAAGAAAAGTATGCTTTTGTAACAAGTGTTAGCATTATATGATGAAAAGAGGAAAAATTTAAGTTATTAAGTTTTATGATGAAAAAAAAAGTGAAGTTTTAATTAAAATTGAAAGAACAAAAAACCAACTAATAAAATGGATGGATAAGTTTTTACTTGTCAAGTACCGTGAATTAAAATTTCAAAAAAAAAAAAAAAAGATGAAATGAAAATAAATTATCGAAAAAATTTAAATTCGAAAGCATACATCACCTGCTTCATCATCTATCCTATTTGCTATATAGTAGAGCAAGCGGGAGAAAAAAGCGGGGGAGTAGACCGGGAGATATGGTAGGAAAATGAAGGAAGGAAAAGGAAGAGGAGAAGAAGGAAAAGGAAGGATTAAATGAAAAGAAAAGGAAAATGAAGAAAAATCTTTATAAATTAAATGAAAAAAAAAAAGAGAGAGAGAAATGAAATACTTTCTTTTCCTCCTTCTATGAAAGGAAGAAGGAAAAAAAGGGGAAGAAAAAGTAAAGAATGAAAGGAAAAGAAATGAAAGGAAGGAGGAAAAGGAGGAAGAAAGAAGGAAAATAGGAATGAAAGGAAGAAGGAATAGAATGAAGCATGAGAAAAGGTTTTTGAGATATTTTTTAAATACGCAACAACAGATGGTTTATGGGCGAAAAGCTTTTAATATTTAGAAATATCGGAAATGTTTTGGAATTTCATTTTTAATTTTAAATTATTTCAATTTTTGCTTATTTCTATCATTTTTGGAATGAATTTATATGAAAAAGGAAGGAGAAAAGAAAATATGGAATAATTTTAAGAATAAAATATGAATTTTTTTTTCTAAAAATTTTAAAATGAAAAGTTTTATAATACTTTTTTTTCTTCCTTTGTTAATTTCAAAATAAAAAAAAATGAAGAAAAAAATTAAATTGATAAATTGAAACGAAAAATAAAAAATGATAGGTATGATTTATAAAATTTTTGGAAAACAAATTTTTTTTTTTTTTTTTTAAATAGAAAATAGAATGAGAAAAAAAAGAAAAATTATTCGTAGAAAAGAAATATTTTCAACGTTTTCACTCAAATGTTGATATTTTTAAGTTATTTTTGCTTATTTTATTTTATTTTATTTAAATATTTGAGCTAAACAGGTATTCTGATCATTTCACATTTTTTTTTCGCTATTTTGAATTACTCGTTTATTGAAAGGTTTGTTCGAAATTTTTGAAATGTGAAATATTAGAATAATTAAGATTTAGAATGATATTTGCAAACTAAAAAAAAAAAAAACAAAAATATCATAACATTATTTTAATGATTGAAATTCATAATCAATAACTTATTTGTAATGAAATACATTTTCAAGAGTATACGTGATAACATTAACTCACATAAATTCTATCAATTTTCAATAAATTTAAATTGTTGCATTAATATGTAATCAGTTACTTTAACTATAATGATCCAAATAAATACATTTTGATTGTGTTTTGATCAATACCTAATTTTTAGCTCGTACTTAATTAATTGATGACTTAATTTTTGGAAGTTTTTTTTTTCTTTCATGAAATGCTGAAATGTATGAAATAAAATTTAATCATAAAAAAATTTTACACATTTTATAATGCTTAATGTCATTTTGAATTAACGATCATATAATCTACACTAAATGAAAAATGCTAATTCATTAATATTTGATAATAATTATTTAATACACAAGTAACATTGACAAAAAAGTTTGCTTTTATAAATTAATAATAATCAATCCATCTGCAGAATTCTGCACATTATTTAATTACTTGATTAAACCATTCTTGCAAATTAATAAATAATAATAATAATAATAATAATAATAATAATAATAATAATAATAATAATAATAATAATAATAATAATAATTGCATTAAAAGAGCTCTTCAAAAAAAATCATTTAATTACTTAATTAAACTACTTTAACAAATCAATAATAATAATAGTCGTTCCATTTGAAAAATTCACCATAATTAACTTAATTAAACATGGATTCCAAAAACAGTAAATTATATAAAATATCCTATATTCATAAGACGATTTAATTCATATTTTTTAAAAATTTTCTGCTAAATGAAAGATAAAAATTAAGCTTCCATTGCCATAAAACTTTAACAAATTTTAATAAATTATATATTTAAAAAAAAAAAGTATTCGTATAAAACAAAATGAATTTATAACATATGTGTATATCAGGGTAATATGTATTTAAAAATATTAAATTTAGATTTGTATTGATATGTATGTGATATATGAGTGGGTGGGTTGCGTGGGTGGGTTGCGTGGGTGTATGTGTGGGTGGGCAAATCTGTGAAGTGAATGTGTGTAGAACAGTGAACAGGTAATATGTGGGTGGATGAATGTATTCAGGTGTGTATATGGAATAGTGAACAGGTAAATAGGTGCACTGTGTGGGTGTGTGTGTGGGTGGATGAGTGGGCATATTGGCATATATATATATACAAATAAATAAATATATATAGATATATATAATGCAAGAGGTGTGATGAAGATAACAGCTGATGGAATAAAATTAGATTTAAATAAAGAATGTGGGAGGAGAGTTGTGATGTTTGGTCAGCGAGGCATTGGAATGGACATTCGGAAAAGATGACAGGAAGAAATGATTTTCAGACGGAAAATGGATGGTGACATTTGCGCCGTAAATGCATAATTAATCATTCGTTGTGTTCCATTGAACAAAATTTTCAACAAATAAAATTTTACAACTTTTTCTTTTCCTTTCTTTTTCGATTAAAATTTCAGTTTGAAAATGAAAAATTTCTTTTTTTTGAAATAAAGAAATTCCTGATTGAAATGAATTATGTGTAAGTATAAATTTGAAAAGATAGTAAAAAGTAATAATTAGCCATGCTATTAATTAATGATAGTAATGAAAAGAAAAAGAATAACATTCAAATAAGGAATTAATCGAAGTTTTAAGTAATTGAAAAATTTCCTCTTGTTTTTTTCTTTCCTTTTTTTTTTTTTTTTTCGTTTCGGATATTCAAAATAAGAAATCATTTTTTTTTTATTTAAAAAAAATTGCAAAATATTCAAAAAATTTATAAATATCATAATCTATGATAAAAACTCATATCTTTAATGATTAATGGAATATGATAAAATTAGCTCGATCTTGCAAAATCTTAAATATCATAACATTACACCATTTAAATGATTTAAATGTTAATTTGACAATCATTCCTGGAAATGATTTTTTTTCTACTTCAAAAATGCAGAAATTTTAGGAAATAAAAGAAGAATAAAGAAGAAAATTTGATAATAATATCATATCAGAAATTAAATACTAATTTGAAATAAGAATTTTTCAATTGAAATTCTTGCGTTGTTTAAATAAACATAAAGATATTATAGAAAGAAAGCGGAAAATAATTAAAAATTATTGAAACATAGTTTAATTTAAATAGTAATTTTTTAAAAGATGTTTATTTTATAATACGATGATATCAATTTGTGCATAAGAATCATGCCTTAATTAATTAATCGATCCTATGATTTGTACCGAGATATTTGTGGATTTCAGATAGAAAATTAAATAATTAAACAAAAAATATTAAAAATTGATATTTGTTGTTAGTTTCATTCTACTCGATTAGTTTTTTCGTGAAAAAAAAAGAAAAAATGGAACGATATTCTATGAAAAGTATTATTAATTAGAATGCGAAAAATTTTGCAAAACTTAATGCAAATTTTCCCTTATAAAAACTAAATTAATATAAAATGTACTCAAATAATTAATTCATTAAAGAAATTTGATAAATTAATGTAAATTATATTCAAAACAATTCGTAATTACATCTGAATAATAACAAAAAGGAATGCAGTAACGTTGAAATTATCTCACTTTAAATGATAAATATAAAGTAAAAAGTTAGAAAATGAAATGATAGGAGTGTTTTTAAAAAGTTTCCGTTAAAATGAACAACTGACATTGTCGACAAATTTTAAATTTTACAAATTTCTAAATCTTTGAAGAAAAAAAAGAACTTTTTCTTGTATTTAGAACAATTTTGAATTTCTAAAAAAAAAAAACAAAGAAAAAAAAGAACTAATTTTAACAGTTGTTAGATGCTTAGCGATGATAATTGATGATTATTTGCATGATAATAGATGATAATAACAATAACAATAATAATGATTATGAGAGTAATGATAATTTCGAAGGATTATGATCATTTCCTTAGTTTGGAGAAAAAAATTTTAAATAAAAATTGTACATCTAATTCGATAAAACTTTTACTGCAAATAATTCATGTTTTGTGGGTATATTTTACTCATATCATGGATAAAAAAATTAAAACGACGTACCTTTCCAGTAGCTTGTAATATATATTTACTTAAATATAAGCATAAATAAAATTATAAAATGAAATTTGGTCGTTTGAAATTTTAATAATTCTCCTGTAAAATGAGATCTAATCATTAGAAATTATAATAATTCTTCTAATTAATATGTTATTGAGTTAATAAATATTCAAAAATGAAATCATTTATAATCGTGAATTCTTTTTTTAGTTTAGAAAAAAGAAGCAAAATGTGATATTGGAAGATATAATTTAAAGGAACTTAAATTTGCCGATGAAAAAAAGAAACTAAAACGAAGTTTTAGTTTTCTCATTTTCATTTTACGATCTCTTCGATGATTATAAATGGGAAATAAAAGCAAGAAAATTTTTGGAAACAGAAATAGATATTCAAAAATTTAAAAAAAAAAAAAAAAAGGTAATATTTAATGGATTAGAATTTGTATGACATTTCTTTTATCAAGTTATCAACAAAAACACATTCGATAATTTATTGAATGGAATAAATGATACTTAAATAATGAATAAAATAAATAATAAATGAAATGATGCTTAAATAGCAAATAAAATGATAAATAATACTGATACTCCGATAATTCTGATAAATGATACTACAATGGTAAAGAGAATAATAAAAAAGAATGAATAATATTTAAAAACAAATAAATTAATAAGTAGAATTGATAATGCTTAAACAATCAATATTTGAATGATAAATGTAACATTCATTATTTATTCAAATATTAAAACAGATACTATCGGTGGTAGTTGATAAAAGTTTGAAAAATTTCAAAATTTAATAAAAGTGATCCATTTCTATCAGATAATTTTCTTTGATTCAATAAAGACACTTTTACCTGATAATTTATTAGTTCAAAAATTAAAATAATCCATTTATTGATAATTAATTTCAATGCTATTCAATATTCCATATTTGATATATATATAATATACGTAATTGTAATGAAATTATGTTCGAATCCAAGAAAATCTTATATCATTAGTAAATATTACTGATTAGTAAATACTTCATATTTTACTAACAATTTAGCAATAAAATTTATGGAATGAAAGCACGAAATTAAACAAAAAACTAATCAATAAAACATAAACTGGTCGAATAAATTTTGAAATTAAAATTTTAATTGTGACAATTTTTATGATAAAAACATAAAAAGAGAAAAAATTAACTAATGAAATAAAATTTTAACATAAGCAAAATACAAAATAAACATAGCGAAATTTTTACGCATAAATTAATTCCTTATTTTATTATTGATCAATTAATGATGAAAATGAAAATTTTTATTCTTATTTTTATAAATTTAAAATTCGCAAAACTATTAAAAGAGAAAATCAAAAAATTTATTTACTTACTTTTTCCATAAAATCACCAAAAAAAAAAAAAAAAAAAAAAAAAAAAAAATTTCTTATCCATCTTTTTTTAGGAGAAATATAATAGAAAATTAACAAATTATGAAATAAGCAAGATGAGAAAGCTTTAGACAGGTAATTAAAAGCAAAAAAAAAAAAAAGAAAAAAGAATTTCGTGAAAATTATAAAAATGATTAGAAACAATGAAATTAATGAATCGAAGAAAGAATAATAATAATAATAATAATAATGAAAGTGATGATATACTATTCTGAATTATGAATAAATCTGTTGTAGAGGAGAAATATGCGGGGATACCGGGAGATGACCTCATTTGTCCGTGATGCCAAGCGTAAAAACCCTCCGGGGGTTGACAGCATTTTTACGAGCCTTAAAAGCTCATACCGCCTGATCTCCAATGAACGGGTCAACAAATTTTCAGCTCTCATTTTGGCCCTATCGATCTAATTTCAAGGTCATCTCAGCCTTCTCAATTTCTTTCGTCAAATTTCAATTTAAATTATCCTTCAATTATGACATGAGAAATCGTTACCCATGGATTTATATGTACGTGTATCTGTTTTGCAAATTTTTACGTCATTAGATATACGTTACTCACTTTTTTTTTTTTTTTTTTTAATTTCAATGTCATTTCTGCTTCTGTTTGTAAATTTCTTCCATGACGTGAAAAATCCTAAGCTTTTACGTGTATAAAAACGTTTACGTAAATTTGTATTGTCCATTTGGATATCTGTTACTCAGTTATTCTTTTTTTAATTTCAACGTCACTTTCGTTTCTATTTTTGTTAATTTCAATTAGAATATAATCGATAATGATTTCGAAACTGTATACATGCACATGTATGGATATATATATAAATATGTGAATATACGTTTACGTAAATTTGTATGTCTATTAGATTAATTACTCTTTTTTTTTTTTTCTTTTCATTAACATTGAATTCGAAACTTCCAAATGAGAACGGAAATGAAGAAATCAATTGACGCATAATTGATTGAAATGTGTGATAATTAATTAATTTGAAAAGATTATTGTCAGTTGACAATCATATTGATCATTTTATTGAAATGACAAATTACGAAAAAAATGATGAAAAAAATAATGATGGATTGGTCAATAGTTTTCGTCAAATTATCGAAAATGTAGAATAAAAAAATTAGAATACTTGAAATAATGGAATTTGAAATAATCAAATATATATAGAGATTATTAAATGAACTGATTCATTAATTTGACTTTTTAAAATTAAAATTATTCCAAAATCGATAAACTGATAAAATATGCAAATTAAGGGATTATTACTCCAAAAAATAAGTAAAACAAAGATAGGATAATTCTGTATATCGGATAATATTCTTAAGTAAAATTCCGGAAAATGATATTTGTTTCGGATAACTGACATCAAATAATTTTCATACGCATGAAAACAAGCGGAAAAGAAAATCTGACAAAATTAAGTTATTGAATGTAAAGGCATAAATTTAATTAATTTAATTTTCAAACTAAAATTATTTTAAAATTGATAAACTGATAAAACGAGCAAACTAAGGAATTGTTTTTTGGAAAAAAATAGAAGACAATTTGAAAGTTCATAAATTGGAAACACAGGTTTTTTTAATACTGAAGTATTCGATAATTAAATTAAAAAATTAAGTTATGAACATTTCTATCTATGTTTTTACCTTAAATTTCATTATTAAACATATAAATCAATGATAAGGTGGAAAAAAATGATAATAAATGGGTGAATAAGATACAAATAAGAACAATTAATTGAGAAGTAAGTAAACAAGGATAATTAATTAAGAAATAAGTTAATGAGAAAATCGGGGATGAATAAAGTGATGAAATTAATGAGTAAAATATTTGAGGAATAAATAAATGAAGGAATTAATAAACAGATATGATAAATAAATCTCTAATTTAAAGCGAAATTTAAAGTTTCATTTAAATTTGAAAACAAAGCGATTAAAAAGTTTTAAATTCAAAAAGCAAGAATATTATTGAGGAAGTTTTCAAGTTTAATAAGCTGAAAGAAAAATGAGAAATTTAAATAAACTTTTTCTTTTTTTCATCGATCTTAATTATCATTTTGTGTGCACATATTTTTATAAGTTACATAGGAATGTTGTAATAATATGCAATGAATTAATCTTTCACCTGGAAGGTAGATAATTAACGTGAAAAGTAATTAAGGTGAAAGAAAGATGGATAATTATTTAGCATAACTAGATTTTGTGATATTTCGAAGAGAATAGAAACTAAAAATTTTTAATTGAAAATAAAAAAAATTAAAACAAAAAAATCAATATTCAAGGTTAAATTTAAAATCAATATTTTTTATGTTTAATTAGTTAAATTTAAAATCAATATTTTTTATGTTTAATTACATTAAAAAAAAAAAAAAATTAAAAGCTAAAAAATAAATAATACATTCAAAAGTTATTTTATTCACGCAACTTCGAATTGTTGTTTGGATATTTATACTGAAATTGAAGTCAAATATTTATATTTGTTTGTATTGAAGTTGAAGTTAAAATAAGTTTAGAAAGAAAAAGACGAAAGAAATTAGTCAAAAATTATGTAAACAACATATCTTGTGTTTATCATAACATATTGCAAATTATTGATTTAAAATTTAACTTATTTTCATATTCAATAGTGCAGGAACAATAGTTGTTAACAACAGTATATATATATATATTTTTTTTTAATTTCTATAAAATTTATTTAACAAAGAATTAAAAATTAAGAATTAAATAATAGTATGTGTAAAATTTAACTCATCGTTCGATTCATTAAAACAGATTAATATTTAATTGAAAAATATTTCAAAAAAAAATTGCTTTTGAACTATATATTCTAAAACTTTTCATTCCAAATTTTTCTCACATTTAATTCCATTTAATTTCATTATTCCAAAATATCAATTACATTCAATAAAAGAGGAGAGAAAGAGAGAGAGAGAGAGAGGGACAGAGAAAAAAATTTCTTTGTAATATCCATTAAAAAAAGTTTCATTTCAAATATTCTTCAAATTTATTGCAAAATATATAATAAAATTTCATGTAATTTTCATATAATAAAAAACAGAAGAGAGGAGAGAGAGAGAGAGAGAGAAAAAAAAAACCTTTTTTGAAACATCGATTAAAAAAAATTTCTATTTCAAATTTCTTTTTATATTCAATTCCATTATTGCCTTATACAATATGTATTTGATAAAAGAGAGGAGAGAGAGAGAGAGAAAGAGAAAGAGATAGAGAAAAAAAAATTTGCAAATAGAAATAATCAATTTATCGTTTTCCATTTCTTCATAATCTCTTTTTTTTTCTTTCGTTCTAGTGAGCAAAAAATAAGCTTAAGGTTGCTAAGGAATGATTGCCATTTTGCATTAGCATATTGTTAAGGAAGAAATTTTAGACGGAAAAGAGAGGAAAAGAAAAAAAGATGAAAATGATGAAATAGAAGCAAATTTTATCATTTATTCTTTAAATATTGTTTACTTAATTTGCCTTTTTCTATTTATTTATAACTTTTCCGTCCGGTTGAATCATTTTCCGGATGTCTTTTTGCAATATTTCCGTTTTCTTGTCTCTCCCTATATCTTGTCCAACATCCGGTTAGATCTTCTCTTTCCGGATGTTTGTTATAATATTCTCCTCTTATGTATACATTTATTTGCATGTTATCATATTTTGCTCAAAAGTTACTTACAAATTTATTATCCGTCTTCCGTCCGGATTAGATCTCTTTCCGGATATCAGTTGTAATATTCCGATTTTCTTTTTTATGTTTTTATATGCTCTATAAATACGAATAAATATAAATATCTAGCATAATTTACCATAGATGTGCATGTAAATGGCTATAATCACATTTTTTGTTTTTTCGTTTATTTCTAAATTTGCATATATTTATTTATTTATTTATTATTTATCACTTTTTTTGTCTATTAATTTATTATATATTATTTTTGGTTATTTATTTTATTTTTATAGATACAGAATGAATTCACTGATATTAATCATTGATGAAAAGAACTGATAAAAATCATCAACTTACCTTTTTTTAATTTTAATTTGTAATTAAAATATTACCAGTCATTAATTGCCAGATGAAGTAATGAATAATGATAGTAATATTAATAGCAGTGATCATTATGAATACGTATGGACGAATCCTTAGCCTTATTATTATTATTATCATCATCATCATCATCATCATCATCACTTTGATAGCTTTTGGCACCAAATGTTGGCGAATTCTAGCAATGTCGTAAAATATGATTTAAATGATTAGTTGCAATAAAACTGGAATAAATTTGAAATAGAGTAAAATGAAATAAAACAAAATGAGAATTAAATTCAATTAAGCATAATAAAATAAAAAGAAATGAAATGTAATGAAATGAAATGAAATGAAATGAAATGAGTAAAATAAGTGAAGCTAAATCGGACAGACAAACAGGCGATGCTATGGATGAAGAAGAGAAGGAATTGGCAGAATGAAATGAGATTAAAGAAGAGGAGAAGGAATGAAGGAATGGAGGAATGAAGAAAGGAAGGGATGAATGAAAGAAGGAAGGAAGGAAGGAAGAAGGAAGGAAGGATAAGAAAGAGCTATATGAAATGCATTTCATTATCTGAAGAAGGAGAAGAATTTTAGGATTCAAGAAGAGGCAAGAGATGAAAAGAAAATGGGAAAGAGCAGCGAAAATGATGAGAATTAGCTAATGCATTTCGGTATAAATAATATTATAACAAAGGACTGATGAATTTAGCTGTCATCAAATGCATTAAAATTTGTCATTCGTGAATTAAAAGCAAATTGAATGGTGAAATAGATGGATCGATGGACAGCCGAAATCGATGAATTAATAGTGATAATCGAATTATTAAATCGTTGTTACATAAGTAATTATTATAAGTAGTGATTGTTTATCATTATAGCAAAGAATACTGATAACAAGTGATGATGGCAACAATGATTGCTGATAACAGTAACAAAGGATAAATAATAATAATAATGATAATAATGATAATGATAGTAATGATTGTCACAATAAATGACAATAATGATGATTGTGATAGGAATAATGATGATAATGATAATCATGGCAACAATGGTCGTGATAATAATGATGAGGAATATTATCATTATCATTAATAATGATAGTAATAACTGTAACAATAAGTGATAATGACAGAAATAATAATGATTATTGCTATCACTAGTAATGTTCACTATAATGATAATAATAACTGTGATAGTAATAATAGGCATGACAATGATAATGATAATAGTGATTGTGATAACGGTAATAATAATAATGATTGCAATTTTATTGATTGCAATATTATTGAATTAGAATAAAAATATGCAATATCTAAAAATAAACAGAATATTAGATTAATATGAACTAACATCCTTGTTGCACTATTAGATTAATATGAAATTTTATAATCAATGAAAAATGCAAAGTTAGCCTGAAATTTCACAATGATTCGAATATTAAATTAATCTGAAATGAAATTGTAAATGTAATTTGAATTTGAGCTTAATCTTCTAATATATAATAATATTATTTGATTTGAATTGAATTTTAAAAGTATAAATTACATAAATCATTCTGCTCCTTCTTTTTTTTCTCTTGGTTTCATTTGTTGAAAATAATGAAATCAATATTTGATGACAACCAGAACAACATAGTGAATATTTTCGATTAAAAGCGATTTCAAACATTTTGATTAAAGATTTTCATTTCAGGCTTTCGTCCATCTTTCTGGCAAATTAAAACAAAGCTGAACAAACACTTCCTTGGCCTCATGAGATTGATGGATGTCTATTGTGCATCCATCTGCTTGAGAAACATCCATAGATTATTTATTTGAATGTCAATAAATGGATAATACACAAGAACACCTACACACACACACACCTACGCGCACAACACCCACGCACATCACTTACATGCACCCACATACACCACACATACGTACACTCCTACGCACATCACTTCTACACACTACGCACACCATCACGCAGACGTACGGAGACCCCCACATCTACATCTACGTGCATCACCGGCACCACCCACGCATACACCCACACATCCACGCAAATCACCCATGCGTACCACCCACACATGCTATAATTATTTCTCCCTGTTAAATAATTAATGAGTAAATAGTACTGATCATATAAAAATAGCGCTGATAAATGCGATGATTTCTGAGAGATAATTAATTATTCAGTATAATCAAAATTTTATTTGAATTATTCAAATTATTCTCTTCTTTTTTTCTTATCCTTTCATCATAAAAATGAAATTTTTTCATTTGAAAATTTTCTCAAATCAATTTTAGGAATATTTCCGTTGTTACTGATTTTATTACTATTATTGTTATTATCAAATAATTGATTTTATAATTTGCTGAAAATTTCGTATGTTTTCAAATTGATGGTGAATAAAGTAAGGTTAAACAAGATAAGTAGATTCCTTGAAATGGATTCCTTACAGTAAGTAAATAGATTTCTTGAAGTGAAGATAATTAAATTCCTTGAAATAGATCCCAGTGAAGAACCAGATTTTTGGGAGCAAAGGTAAGATGATTCCTTGAAGTGAAGAAGATAAATAGATTCCTTACGGTAGGACAAGTGAATTTCTTAAAAATCGATTTTTCTGTTTATAAACTTTAAAAATCATTTGATTCTTCTTTTCAAAGAATCCGAAAGTTATTTGTTGACATCATCAGTTTTCGTTACTAATCTTAATCATGGAAATTTCTAACAGATAATAATGATCGATTAAATAATATTGGAGCAAAAAATTTTTGAAGCATATTTTGAATTAATTTCAATCACAGTTCAAAGATCATCATTTCATCGAAAATTCACTACTTCTTCAATAATTTCATATTTATAATCAATGAATAATATCATTTATTTGCATTTACATTTTTGATTGATTAATTTTTACAAAAATATTATCCTATCAAAATAATTCTATCTAATGCTACAATCAGAAATAAGTTTATATTAATTTTTCAATTTATTAATTAATATTTAATTATTCATTAATACTATTATTATCCAAAGAATGTAATTATTATTATAGCTATAATAAAGATTGGATAATAAACTAATGAATTATGTAAATATTTATGGATCGAAAGGTTTTCCGATCAATTCGTCTATCATTATTGGATTCGAATGGAACAGATGTGAATATTTATGATGCAACAGATGCGATTGATCTATCTGAATAATCATAAACAATAAACAATAAATAATATCCATTAAATCATTTAGCTAAAACTCGGCAAGGTCAAATTAATTCCGATTGTGAACAAATTTTCTTCTTCACATTAATACTTCCTCTTTCAATATTTCATTAATCGTTGATAATCGATTAACCGATTATTAATTTGAAATTTAACCAAGAAAAAATTTCAAATCTAAGCTTATATTATTATTATTTTAAAAAAAAAAGGAAGGAAAGAAAAAAATGAAATTTCAAACAAAAAGTTATATGTGAAATTAAAAATATGCAACATTTGTGTTAAAATTAAAATTGGTTTAATGCAAATAATCAAAAAAAGGTTGGAAAAATTTTAAAATTTAAATTTAGGCATTAATCGAAAAATATAAGACTTTATTTAACTGGAATAAATAATCGTCAATTTCCAATAATAAATTTAAAGTAATTCGAATAAGACAATTTGTTTATTAAATGTGTAAAATAAGGAGATAAATATTAAAACATTACTGAATTATTAATATTCTATTAGATATGTTAATCAAAATATTATTGCAAAGTATTATTATATTATTAATTAATAATATAATGCCTAGACATTTTATGATGAAAGAATAATAATGATAAATGAATTTATTTCATTTTATAATTTCAGGAGTTGAAAATTTAAAAAAATTCAAATGGTGTGAGAAATATTTTGTGGTCAACATGAAAGAAAAGATTATCAAGATAAAATATAAGTATTTTTATCCGTGGAAGAAATTTAAGATGAATGCAAGTATTTTTACCTGTACGAGGAAAAGTGTAAGATGAAATACAATGATTTTTCCCCTCAAGAAAAGAAGTTTAAGATGAAATACAAATATTTAAACCCATGGACGAAGTTTAAAATATGAATATTTTTACCTGTAGGGAAAAAAGTGGAAGATAAAATGTAAATATTTTTACTCGAGAGAGAAAAAAAGCAGCGAATTTTAACTCTCTGAAAATGAAAAGTTTCAAGATTGAAAAAAAAAAAAATTGATAAATTGCAAATGAAAGATAAACGGAAGCAATGTTAATTAATGATTAAAATCATGACAATACTTTAACTAATATTTATCATTTCATGCAATAAATACAGACAATAATAATAAAGTAAACAAAAAAAGTAAACAAATAAACAAACTGAAAAATGTTATACCTGTCGAACAATCATTTTTAGAAGACAGAGAGAAGGAGAGAAAGGAAAAATTGGTGAAAAATGAAATAAAATTTCGTAGGTACTTTATTTTTTACCTTCAAAAATATATGATAAAAGAAGGAGAGAGAGAGAGAGAGAGAGAGAGGGAGAGAGGGAGAGGGGAGGAAAAAAGGTGTGAGGAAGAAGAAAATTGGGAAAGAATTGAAATAGGTAGTAACTATGGCAATAATTCAAGGTCATTCAACTTATTTAACCCAATTTTTCATCAATTTCAAACCACAATCAAACAAAATGCTATTATTTGTGCTATTTCTCAATTTATTACTATTAATTTGTGTATCATATTACAGTAATTTTTTCTTTCTGCGGAAAATTTAATTTCTCGAAAAAAACTGATCGATTTTTAGAAAATTATTTCTGAAAGAAGAAAAAAAAAGAAGAAAAGAGAAAAATTCTCATATTATTTAAATTTTTTTAATGGAACGAGAAAAAAAAGAAGAAAAAACTTGATAGTAAAAGTTTTCTCCAATATGGATTTTTTAAAATTAAAATTAAAAAAAAAAGATTTTTTTAATGTAATAAAATTTTTGCTTTTAGATTATTTCATTCTTCGCTTTTATTTTGGCTAACAAATAAATTCTGAAGTTCATCTCTTCTTGTGTAATTTAACATGGGGAAAAGAATTTTTTCGAAAGAATTGATTTAAAAGAAATAAAATAATTCATCAAATTATAATTTGTTTTTCGTAGTAATTGTATTTTAATACAATAATTTATCATTTTTAATAAAGGCATAATTTCAATTTAAAAAACTTGATCTGAAAAAAAATAACCTTTAGCGAAATAGAAATATTCATTCGCACTATAAAAATTAATTAAATTCAATTAATTCAATTGAAATTAAAGTTGAATTTCATTAATTGAATAAGAATTTAAAAGAATTTATTTCAAAGAATAAATTTCAACGAAATATACACATTTATGCTAAAAAAAATATATAATTTTGAAAAAATTTAATTCAAAAAATAAATTTTAGCAAAAATTAACAAAACAAACATTTGGATTGCATTTTATGGTAAAAATAAAAACAAATAAGAGGGTCGAATTTTATTAAAAATAAATTTTCGTAAAAATAAAAAAATTTTAGCAAAAATAATTTTGACAAAAAAAATGATAATAAAAATAATCACTCAAAAATTATAACTTTTGTATTAACAAAATGAAAATATTTACTGGCATCATTTAAATAAAAAAAAGGTTCGTTTATTTTTCTCCCTCAAAGTTCATCTTATCAATTTTACAATTTGTTTTGAAAAATTCATAATTTGACGTCACAAGATGATTTGGTGATGTTTTGTGCCAAAGAAGTTCATTCATCCCTCATTAATTTACTACAAATTAAGTGCTAATTATTGATTGACTAATTGGTCAAAATTATAATTTAATTTTCATTTTTTTTTCTCTGTATAACTTATGACCAGCAGATGTAATCTTTTTTGATGATAATTTATTTTGAAAAAAAAAAAAAAATGGAAAAAAAGCGAAAAAAGATTGTTATTGAGCAAAGAAGAAGAAGAGAAAAACAAACTTTAATAATTTGAATTTACAAAAATAATTTATAATTTATTATGTCACGTATTAAGAAATCATTT
Source organism: Onchocerca lupi (assembly GCA_028564675.1). Classification (NCBI taxonomy): domain Eukaryota; kingdom Metazoa; phylum Nematoda; class Chromadorea; order Rhabditida; family Onchocercidae; genus Onchocerca; species Onchocerca lupi. The sequence goes on along the minus strand of JAOVVO010000129.1, from coordinate 26,974 downwards.
TTATTATTTATTATTCTAATTAATAATTTAATCCTTCCATATATGTATATATATCTTATCATTTAAATTGTTCTTACTTCTTAAAATGTTCCAAGTAATAATTTTCACTGAAACTTTTTTGTAAATTAAATTCAATTAACGAAATTAACGAAGGATGAAAATTAATTAAAAAAAAAATCAAAACATGAGAAAAAAGTTATTTCAAATTGTAATTAAATAATTAGAAATTTGGTGAATAAAGAAAAAAGAAAAGCTAACAAAGGAACAAAATGAACTATTTTAAAATTATAATTCACTAATAGTTATCATGAAAAATTCGAAATTGAATAGAAATATAAAGAAATTAATAGTTATAATTAAAAATTAAAACTGAAAAAAAAAAGAAAAGAAAAGAGCGAATATTTGAATTGATTGACTTAAATGTAAAAAGTGAACTCACTGCGGGAGATTGAAATGGTTCGTTAACCGAAAGAAAAGTAAACAATTCATAACCCCGCCATCCCGGGATAATATCCCGTCATTCCGGGGTATTATCCCCGGATAATCTCTCAGAAAAAAATGATAAGCTTTACCGCTATACAGGTAGTTTCATCACTACGATAAGTTTATTTACGTTTGTTATTGTGATACTATGTCAACCATAAATTACCCAATGGAATTTATATGTCAATAATAAACGAATCAATCTGTTTCATTTGACATGAAGGATTAATCAAAATTTCGATTTTAAATATTAGAATTTTGAGAAATTTTATTTCTTTGAAAAATTTTTTAATTTTTTTTAAACTTTTCAAAATTTATTCTGCTGAAAGATTTAGAGCATGTTAAATTCTGATAAGTTTTCTTTTTTTTATACAGCTGATGGAACATGTTTAGCTCTAATTTTTAAATGTTCTGGAAATAATTTAAGTTTTAAATATTAAAATTTTTTTAAAGTATTTTAACAAATCAAATTTTTCATAACTTTTTTGTCGAAAAAAATTTTCAAAATTTTGATTTAAAATTTTTTTAATTATTGAGAATTAAATATGCACGAATTCTTTTTTTTGGTTTATAAAAGTATATAATTGCGATAATATGTTTGTTATGTTCGATTTGAATGATTAAAATAATTTGTCCTTTTTTTGATCATTAGTTTTAATGATTTAAAATTTTGTGCATAATAATTCACTTCCTTTTATTGTAATGGATGTAATTTATCATTTTAATGATAAAACTATGATTGGTATTTTAAATTAAAATTAGCTTTTTCCATTTATAAAATTATTCTGAAATTGAAAAAAAAAAAATGAAATTTAATTTATTATTTTATTTCATTTCAAATTTTAAACAAAAAATTTTGAGTCAACAAATTTACTTTAAATCAATTACATATTAATGGAATAAATGAAGAACATGAAATAAAAAGTCGGAAATTTTCTCCTTTTTTTTCCTAAATATTTTTCATGCCATAAATTTGAACATTCAAGGCAAAAAAAACAAATTCACTTTAATAAATTTTCTTAAACTTCGCTTTTCTTTTCTTCGAAATATCTCAAATTTTCGGAATATTTTTTACAATTGCAAAAATTTAGTATTTTAAAAATAATTTGATCGTAAAAAAAGGGTAAAACATTCATTGATATTAACAAATTATTATGATCAAAAGATGAAAAAAAAAAGTGAAAAGAAGTTAAATAAAAGATGATCAGTAAAAAAAAAGAAAATTGAATTACTCAAAATTGAAAAAAAAAAAGGAAAAAAACAAAGTATTCTTAAAATTAAAGCAAAACTTTTAAAAGAAATTGAACAAAAAATAGTTAAATCAAAAAAATGCTTGTAAATATTTTACTTATCTAAAAAATTTCAAATATTAAAATAGAATAAAATTTAAAATTAAAATTTAAATAATAAAAGAAAAAATAAATTTTCATCAAAATCTAAGAATTGAAATTAAAATTTAAATATTAAAACTCACAAAAAATTATGTGAAAACTATATAATCTATAATTTATCTAGCCTAGAGTCGAAGATTAAATAAAAAAGAATGTTTAGTTAAATTAGTAAATGAAAACTTCATCGGAAATTGAAAGGAAGCGGAAATGAAAATAGGAAATGATTGGAAATGTTGAAATGATGAAATGATTGAATGACAGGATTGATGTCCCCATCATAATTACTGTCTCCAAATAAATCCGCCTTTAATTCCGCCTTTGTTGTCGTATTCTCCCACATTTTATACGAATTAGTTATGTATGCATTAACCTATCCTTAACTATCCATCTACTTAACCTCTTCTTTCTTTCTCTCTCCCTCTCTCTTGCTTGCTTACTTCCTACATAACTTTTCCTTTCTTTCTCCCTCTTTCTCTCTCTCTTGTTGTTTACTATACAAATCTACCTAATTCTTCTCTTTACTTCCTTTTCTTTTTCCCTCTCTCTCTCCCCTTCTTCCATACTCCCATACAATTCTACTTTCCTTTTTTTCTCCCTCCCCCTTTCTTTCTCTCTCTTGTTTGTTTGCTATACAAATTCGCACAATCTCTTCTCTTCCTCTTTTTCTCTCTTTTTTGCCTATTTTCTGTACAATTCTTTTTCCTTCCTCTCTCTCCTTCTTTTTCCCTCCGCCAATTGCTTGATATATAAATTTATTTAACCTCTTCTTTCTTTCTTTCTCCCTCTCTTTTTCTTTTCATTATTTGCTTGCTGCATGAAAAGTGAACTGCATTCAGCATTCATTCACTATATTGCTAATTAGCATGCAAATTTGCATGCGAAATGCATGTCAAACATTGCAGTACTGTCATGCATGCTATTTTCTGCTTTAAATAGTCACAATTCGTGCTATTAAAGTGATTTGCAATTTTTTCCAAAAAAATTTTCGTCAAAATACTATTTATTTAAGAAAGAAAAAAAGGAAAATAAACAAATTAAAAAATATTAATGAACTTTTTTAAAAAACGAAAAAGCAATTGAGTATTGAATTCAAGTTTAAATTTATTTTGCTTCAATTATTTTGTTTTTGCTTCCGTTTGTTTTTCTTTTTTTTTTTAAAATTATATTTTCACTGCTAGATTTAAACTTGTATGATTTCCTGGTTATCTCATAGAAAAAATTGTCCCTTTCTTTTTTTAAATATTTCTTGAGTAAAGTTAAATCTACATTTGACCCAATTCCTTAATAGCTCACCTGGGAGAAATAGTTTTTGATACTTTCTCAGGTAAAAATCTACGATAACCTACATTTGACCCGTATGATTTCTCAGTATCACACGGGAAAAATTTGTTTTTCTTTTTTTCTCAATACTTGTTGGGTAAAGTTAAGCGCACATTTGACCCCATTTCGTAGCATCTTACTTGAGAGAAATTGTTTTTTGATCTTCTCGAATAAAACTAAGATAACCTACATTTGATCGTATCATTTCTGCATAACCCATAGAAAAAAATTTGCTTCTTTTTTTCCTTTTTTTTTTTTTTTTTTTTTGGTATTTCTCGAGTAAAACTAAAATAACTCACATTTGATTCATACAATCTTCCAATAATTTATGAGAAAATTTTTAATTTTTAATGCTTCTGTTTTAATAGCTGTTAGCTAAAATTAAATCTACATTTGATGACCTCTACAATTCTCATTTGAGGAGAAACTGTTTTTTGATATTTCTTAGAGTGAAAAACAGCAATAAACGAGTATGTACGAGTTTCTAATTAATTAATTACTAATAATACACCTTTGATATTTTTCCAAGATTTCCCTGAAGTAAGATAGGAATAATTGAACGCTAATTGTTAACCGACTAATTAATTAACTGAATTGAACTCGTCGACCCATGCCACTTACTACAATGCAATGAAATTAATTTGATCTGCTCAGACAGTACGAATACTTTGCATTATCATAGTGATTAACTCAGAGCATAATGAAATATCAACAATCATTGCAGATCAATCAGAAATATTGAACCCATTCTTTGTTAGGCCGTATTCAGGGTAACAACGGATTGAGCTATGACGTCGGCCCCAGGTCGCCTCAATTTTTTATTTTAAAGTCTTTAATTCAAATTAATTTCACTTATTAATTAAAAGGTTTAATGAGTAAATTAATCTTTTGTTTTCCAATCCTCTATTCAAAGTTTTTCTGAATCTAAACTCCGCGGAAAAGATTTTCTGACCAATTTTTTTGGGTCAAATCAATATTGATAATTTGGAATTAAATTTTGAAAGAATTGAACATTTGAATAATTTTAATCAAATGATTCGAATATTACGATAAATATTTAATTCTAAAAATTATTCACACAATTACTGAAAATAAATTAACAATCCCTTTTATATTATGATATTAGAAATTTCAAAATGAAGGATATGAAGATATTAATTACAAAAAAAAAATGACTAATATTTCATAATATTTATCAAAATCAAGTTTTCTATTTCAAAATAATAAGTAAAGTTTTAAATTTTCCAAAATTAATAATAATATATTTAGTTTAACAATTACATCAATTAATAGAATAGCAAAAATAGTAATAAATCAACAACTAGTCTATTTATTATATCAATTAGTAAGAAGATGAAATATTAGTATTCGGCCAATAATTGGCATCTTTATTATGTTAAATAGCAAGAAAAAAAAAATGATTATTAATCAATCAATAATTAAATTATCTACTGTAGCAATTAATAAACACCTATTTATTGCACAAACTAAAAAGAAAGGAAAAACTAACAACCACTTAATAATTAACTTCTTTATTTATAACAATTAGTAGAAAAGGAAAAATCAATAATCAATTAGTAATTGGCTTACTTATTATATAATTAGTAAGTGTATTTATGTATATCAATTATCAATTTATTAGTAATCCATTTATAACAAATATTAATCAATATGCATTGCTCTAACTAAAGTAAGAAGTAAGTTACGACAAAATCGATTCAAATATTTGAAAATGATTGACAAATAAGAAGAAAGAATAAGATTTCTCATTCAATAATTATCTATGCAAATAACAAACAATATCATCAGTTATTAGTTTGAATATATCTGAATTAAGATTAGTCCCATAATAATCATTAGAATATGCAAATTATGAATATTTTTAAAATAAGTATATTATTGATTTTTCCTTTTTCTTTTTTCCTTTTTTTCTTTTCTTAAAGATTTGCAGTTTTTCCAAAATTTAAAATTTTGTTCCAAATTAACCATTTCTAAAAGGATTCGATTTAATTAAAATAAAATTAGTTGCGACGAAATGATGATAATACCTTCAAGAATAAGTGAATAAAGCCAAGTACAATTTGCTGTTTATAATTTATTTCATCGAAAATTTCAAATTTAGCATTATTTATTTCATAATTAAATTATAATAATTCAAATTTAATTAAAAAATCTTTCAAAAATAATAATTCAAGAATCGAAATTTTAAAAATAATCTCACGCTCTTTCATTTACAATTATTTATTATATAGTACATAATACTAACGATAATAAAATTAACTATTAATTGCATAATTTCATCTTTTTTAATAAATAGGAATGTTTAAATTTCACAAATCATGCTTATTATTTAATATTGTAGATAAAAGAGAACGAAATTAATTTTGAGATTTCGAAATATTTTCTAAATTTTTAATTTAAATTATATGATTTAATGTACTATTTTTTTCTTATCATAATAACTTTGTGCTTGCTTGCGAATATTAAATTAATCTTAACGAAGCCTATTCTCATATCTTCATCTTTTTTTCCATTTCATTCAAATTCTTAATCTGTTAACTTCTCTTATTCTATTCTATTCCCTTCATTAATTACTTTCTAGTAATATGCTAATTACTTTTTCTTCCTTTCTATTTGTATTCAATCAAATTTTCCTTCTAACAATTCCTTCATTTGAATCAATCCAATTTCATCGTGCTATTTATGATCGATAAAATTTTATCGAATTTCAAAAGTACTTCTAGAATATCCTTTCTGTCACCTATCTGTCCATCTGTCACACATATTTCCCATTTCCATGTGACATAAATTCGTTTATAAAATTCTCGAAATTGTTAAATTTATTCGGTAATAACATTTTATAGCTTTTCGCCATTCTATTTGCCTCATTTAAATCAAATATTTTAATAAATTCTTATCACAATCTTCGTAAGCATTCTTTCATTGAAATTCTAATTAAATAATAAATCTGTAATGTTACCATTTAACTGATATTCAATGTGCTATTATCAACACTGTTATCTGTTATCTATTATTAATCCAATTCAATATAGGATAAATTTTTGCAAATCAATGAAAAGAATTTTAAATTATTAAAATGAGATAAAGAATTCAAAAACAAGAAATAATTCATTTGCAATATTTGTTAGCAAGTAAATAAGAAATTTGTATTGATATAATCTATTTAATAATTTTTTCATTTAATTTGTTTATTATTTATTTTGAAAAATTTGCAAATTAAAATGAAGAAAAAAAGGAAATTTAAAAATGATATGAAGAGATTGTTCGTTTCAAGAAACTATTCGGTGCAACAAAAGAAATTCCAGGTAAATATGATCGTATCCAAATAAAAGTTTTCAACAATATTGCTCCGTAGATGATTGTAAAGGTCAATGGATCAAATTACTTTTGTTTTGCTTAAAGATACACACCTTATCTTGGAATCAATATTAGAAATTCACTCATTTAACTGACATTTTAATTGACATATTTATTTAAATAGCATCAAATAAGTTGACATGTAAATAAACTAAAGATCACTTTGATCTGATAAAATTGAATTTAAACATTAAAGTGTAATAAATTAGTTAAATTATATTATTTTGGTGAATAAATTTACTTTTATATATACTCTCGAATAAACTGACCAGAAATAGCCAAAGGTCATTTGCTCCGCTATATTGTTTCATCACCTAATTTACAATCACAGTTAGTAGTCCAATTAAAAATTTCAATTGCCGAACCTCATTTTACATCTCACTACCTTTACAATTTTAATATACTTCAATATTTAAATAAAACATCGAAATACTGAAATACAAAATGAGGTAAAGCGTTCAAATAACTTTTATGGCTATTTGTTGTTTTCCGATTAAACAAGAATATATTTCAGAAATTTTGAAATACTGAAATTAGTAAAATACAGGTATGAAATAAATAACGAATGAAGATAGAACCATTGGTTGTATTTGCAAATGAGAAAATATTATGACAAATTCATTTCAGTCATTTCTTTTTTAATTTATTCTTAATAAAAAATGAAAGATATGTGAAATTAAATAAATATTTGAATATAAAATAAAAGAATTAAGGGATTAAAAGTTAAGTAAAACGTAGAATTAAATTCGGATACAAAATAAATTTCACATGAAACTTGTAGTTGTAGAAGATGAGAACAAGAAAATACTATGACAAATTCATTTTATTTAAATAAAATTTAAGTTAAAGTAGATTTTAAAAATTCATTGGATGCTATCTTTGCCTAGCAAATAAGACAGATAAAAATATATTGTTTAGTAAATAAACAAGGAAAAAAGTAGTTTCATTTAGCTGTAGTAAATTTTAAGAAATAAACTAAAAGAAATCTTTAAACAATTCTAATATTGCTATTATTTACGCAACAAATTATTTTTATCGAAAGAGCAAATATGTCATTGTTCTAAATATAATGAAAATCATTCTGGAAACTAAATTTTAAATGATAATACGTATTTAATTTATCTATGTACTGGAATTAATCATACCACTAAACTGTTTAGAAGAATTAATAAATTCAAATTCAATTTATGATAAAACATGTAATGTAATTTAAAAAGAAAAATATGGAACAGAAAATGAGATGTAGATAATTGAAATAGAAGATTGACGATAATTTTGAAACAAAAAATGATCAAAGATAAATTGAAGTAGAAAATAATCTAAAAATAATTTTTGAAATAAATTTTAAAAAAACACTAATAAGCAAGAGAAAAATTAAAAAGGAAAATAAATGAAATGAATGCAGCAAGAAAAGACGAAAAATTTGCACCGATTTATTAAAAAAATTGTTATTAGTTTAAATTAGTTCAGTTATTTTTTAAAGAAATTCAACAACTATTATTTAAAAGCAGTTTTTGTTCCTTAATAAAATACGATTGAACTTTAATTATTATCAAAAATATTTCGAATCAAATTTCTAGAACAGCAGGTAGATGTATTAATTAAATTCGATTTCCAATGTGTTTGACAAAAAATTTGATGAAGCAAATTCTGTTTGGAAAATTTTAGTTTTAATTTTGAAACCAATATTTTCGGGATGGTACAGCAGAATTCATTTGCTAAATTTAACCAATTAAGATGGAATGTAAAGTGATTGCTATGCGGGTTATTTCTAAAAGGTGAATGTTAATTTGTAACTAATTGATGCCATCCTATTTCATTTTAATTAGGATAATTAAAAATTTTAAACTTTCAAACTAGAAACTCCGTTTATAGTTAAAAAATAATCATTCCACTTTAAAAGTTACTTCATATCTGAACCCTGTTATTTAATCAAAAATAAATTTTGGTGATAAAAAAACAGGTTTTTCTTTTTGCTGTTAATAATAATAATAAGTGCTGTCAATAATAATTGTAATTATATAACTGATATTACAATTTTAAATAATTAGAATTACAGCTTAATGAAGTTGATTATTTCAAGTTTTATTGAATTTGTGATATTTAGTCTTCCTTTTTTTTTTATCATTTTTCGCCCCTATTTGACCGAAATTGATTTTCTCAAATTAAAAGTGTTCTTGTTTTTCAAATAAATTTAACTTAAAATATTAACATCGCATACCTTTGTTTTCATCAATCGAACTTGCTTAATCTTATTTATAAATTGAATTTATAGATCAAATTTGACTACTTTTATGAACTTTTACTTATGGATTAATTCTGATCATATTTATCTAAATTGCATTATAGCAACCATTCTGCTTTTCACTCTTTTAATTTTTTTTTAATTTTTCTCTTATGAGATAAGAATAATTCATTCATTTCCTTCACATATTCTTTTTATTATATTGCCAACTTAACAAGAAAATTACATTTTGTATTGTAGAAAAAGAATGAATTTTTCTTAATTGCAAGTAAATTTTGTTTAAATTGTAAACTAGTCTTCTCTAAAATTTTCATTTTAAAGTTAAGCCTATTAATTTATTGAATTTGTATCAAATTTTTAGATTTTTCGCATACATTTTCTTACAATAATTCATTAATTGTATGCTAATAAAGCCAGGTTAAAACAGATGTCAAACTTTCTTGTAAATTCTGTTATATTTCACTTATTAATAAATCAAATCAAAAAAAATCTAGCAAAAATCATGAAGTTACCCATTAAATCATCTAAATGATCTATTTAGAATTAATTAAACTTTCATTTAGGATCAGATATAATTTTGGTAAACTAACTTATATTGATCAATTTACGGATTTATTGTTCATGATGATTTATTACGGTGATTTTTGATAGACGTGTACTTTCTAAAACATTTGCGACTATTTAATTTGGCGTGATTCAACGTAAAAGATTTTAATTCGCAAAAAAAAAATTGCGCCTTATTAAAACATTTGTAATAGTTAGTATAGATAATTGGTAATAATTTCTAAATATATCATTATAATGACGCAAATCATATAAATCATCCCTTTAAAAATAGTGATTTAACTATTTCTAACTTTAATTAATCCTATTTAATCTAATCTTAGTGTATTTTGGAAGAAGGATAGGCTTAATTATATAATCCTATTAATTGATTATGAGGAGCATATGTAGATGTGATCCTTTTTCCATTGTTTTTCAACTTTATTTGATAATTACGAGATTGCATCAAAGTATATGTTTACTGTGATTATTTATTCTATTTAATTTTACTATTATATATGGCAGCATATCGTCTTATTGTAATACTGTGAAAAAAATTATCGCCTTATTGTAACATTACACTGTTTTCAATACGGAAATTTTGATAATTGATAATTAAGTAAATGTGGACTTTCAAAGTTAATTTAAATTATTGCTATTATCGAAAATACATATTTGCTGTAATTATCATACTTGTTGTATTCATGCTCTTTCATTAGGACTAATTTATACAATGCTGTCTGCGTCGAAAAAAATCTGAAAGATATAACCGATGTAAACAAGGAATGTTAAAGATCAAAGCGCATAGTTTCAAATGAGCAACAGGCCGAAAAGCAGAAGAGTAAATATGTTTCCCGCCAAAACAATGAACATTTTTACCGCCAAAACGCTCCAATTATTGATAAGCAAATCGACTAGTCATGAGGTAATATGTTGAGATCAGGGGAGGAAGAGGAATCTCGAAAGGACTAAAAACTTCAAATTTTGAAGCAGAAGCACACTTTTTCCACAACCTGATTAACGAGCATCAGTGTTCAACAGTAATTTACAACGACCCCGGCAATAGTCGACTCAAGTCGGCATTACAATAAACAATTGAGGAGCAGTAGTCGTTTCTATGAGGGCAGAAGAAAGAATACCCAGTAATAAGTTATTTGGATATTCTCGGAAGTTGTTGGTTCGTAACTTTAATAAATTCTTTCTTCTAGCAGGAACTATTTATTTCACAAAATTTATTTCCACGTCAGTCTGCTAATTAGAACATTCTGCATATTTCTGATATGATAATTGTTATAATTAATTATTTAATAAAGTAACTGATTTAATAAATTAAATTTTAATTTTTTTTATTGTTACAAACTAAGATTTTTTTTTTATTTTATATTTCAAAATCTCTCATTTTCTTTTTTGTCCATTATTTCAAAAATTGCATTCTAGTGCTGAATTCACTAATTTTTTATTATTATTTGCTGTTAGTTAATAGCTTACTATATCTCTTGCCTTTGATGCTTTAACTGAATGTAATTCTGAATTAAAAATTTTATCTTTTTTGATAGAAAATGAATATATCTTTTTGATAGAAATCATAAAAAATATTTAGACTTTACTCCAGATATTTCTACAGCCTACATTATAAATAAATTCAAAGAGCAATTGAATTCATTATGTCCCCACTTTGATATTAGAATTTTAATAATTTTAGGCTGAAATGATAGCACTTATGGTTTTTTTTCTTTAATGTACAAATTTATTTATTGCTTTGAACTTCCATCATTTTTCCCATCACTTTTATTATGTTAATAATTGCAATGCATTACAGACGATATTTTTTTTCATACGCTAGATTATCGTATTTCTTTTTTGTACGTTTTCTTCTTGTTACGATGGATTATCGTATGTTTCTTTTCTTCTTTCATTACGATAGATTATGGCATCACTATTATTTACTTACTATTTTGAATATTTAAAATAATAAATAAATATTCATTTGGACAGATAATTTATAAAAAAAAAAGAAAAAAACTTTCGTCGCATGTGTAAGAAAATACAAAGTATATCAAGTTTTTTTTATTTTTTGTTTTGTATACACATTCATCCCAATTAAATTAAATATTTGCAAATTTTTTTATTTTATTATATTTTTCAAATTTCATATCAAAAAAATCACCTAATTCAATGGAAATAATATCATGATGTAGGAAGATTAATACATTAAGATTAATTAATACTCAATGTTAAAACATATTCATCATGAAATTATCTTTTTTTTCTAATAATTCTTTTTTTTTTTTTGATTTTTAAAAAAAGACGAAGAAATGATATCTAACATTTGACATCTTCAAAAATGAAATTGAAGGACACGAAATGATAAAAAATGACAGATCAAAAGAAATGATTAGATACGGTGACAATAATTTTATATATGATTTATTTAAAATCTTTCTCATCCATTTTTCTTCATATGTAAAAATTATTTTAACAAAATTTCTTTTTTTATTCATTACAATTAGCAAATACTTTCTGTCGAATAATTCTGTTGCACAATTTTTGCAAAAAAGAAAAGAGGAAGAAATGAAATGAAAAATATTACATTTCTAAAGAATGAATTTCTGTAAAAGAGAGAAAATATGTAAAACATTTACAAAAAAGGAATTGTCAATTTTGTTATTGACCTTGCCTGCCCTCTTCTCTACTTCTCTTTTATTTCCCGTTATTTTCCCAAATTTGAGATATTCTTGCAATAAAATTGTTCAATACAAGAATTATTCAAAAGGCCTTGAACGAAATTTATAGCATTTTGATAACGATGAAATTGACAAAAATATAAAATGATAGCAAATGAAGATAACGAAGGAGGAGCAAGGAGTTCATAAAATTTGCCGTATCATCATTTCGTTTCTTTGTCCCGGTTTTAGGCAGGTAGATATTAAAGTAGGAGAAAATAATTTTATGAGTAATTATGGGTATAAATTAATTAATTGTTAATTACTATCAGCAGTCATTTAATTTATTAAAAAGCAATTTGCATTCTAAATGCACAATTTTTCATTTTCTAATTTTAATTTTTTGTTTTTCAGTTTAGTTTTATAGTTTTAATTGTATATTTTGATAGGTTTGTTGAAATTTGACGACGTCACGTACGTTACATTGCGTTTAATATAACAAATAACGACAATGCCTTGTGAAGGGGTAATTTTTATCTTTTTTTTTAATTATAGAATTTCGAAATCTAAAAAAAATTTTTTCCAAATTTATTTTACTTGAGAATGATAAATAAATTCAGTTTTATGAAGTAACAATTTTACATTCTTTTGAAAATGTGGACTTTTGTCCATTTTAAATAATTCACTGCAATAATGAAATACGAAATATTTGAAATAAAACACAGTGTATTACCGGGATTCCGGATAACCAGGAAAAAACAGCATATGTTGTAATGATTTATCGTAATAGAATTATTAAATAGATTTTTTTTTAAATATTCAAATTAATTTTGAATCATTTATTTTTTGGTTTTGTTAGTTATATTACATATGGATTAAAGAAAACGGAGTGTTTACTTTTCTTAATTAGTTATTAATAGCTATTAATTAAGCATTATTTGCTATTCATTAATTTAATTAATTAATAATTTCATTAGTTAATTTAAAATGAATCTGCTTCTAGCGTGAGTGCATTTCTATACATATCGGACAAGCAGGAGCCCAAATCGGAAATGCATGTTGGGAATTATATTGTTTAGAACATAATATTGGCAAAGATGGCAAAGTTTCAAATGAAGTAAGCGAATCCGGAACACAAAGTCAAAATACGGAAAATCAGGTGAAAATCATATTAAATACCAATTTTTATTTAGTTTTCAGATTTTAAATATAATATTATGCATATGTATATTTCAGATTTTTGTACAAATTCGTCTTGTAAAATTATTCAAATTAGCATCATTTATTACTTTATCTTCTCAGTTTTCTTATTTTAAATCACTTTTGAATCTTTAATTCTTCGGTTATTCAATGAATTTTTTGAATTCTTTGATCATTCTTTTGTTGTTACCCAAGCTTTGAATATGAAATTTATTTCTTGCATTATACACAAAAAATTTAATACTTTTATAATGCAGTTGACTAATATTAAATGTTTTGAATTATCGGGACAAAAAAAAAAAAAAAAAAAAATGAAATTAGCATATTTTCAGTCTATTACAACATTCTTCTCGGAATCATCTGGTGGAAAATATGTTCCTCGAGCTATTTACATTGATTTAGAGCCGACTGTATTGGGTAAAATATTTGATTTCATTTTTTGCAACATTTATTCAATTTTTAGTTTTTTGGTAAAACCAATATTTTATTCATCCATAAGTGCATATGGTATCATACAATAAACATTAATTAATAAAAAATATTAAATAAATTAATAATTTTTCCTTTTAATCTTCCATAATACATGTGCAATTTGCTATTAAATCATTCCCCATATGTGAGAATGAATAAAAGGAATTACTTTTATTCCTTATCGAATCTTATTCAAATTTCGGTTTAAATTTTGGTATAATTTCAAAATACTCAGGATGAAACGCTCAGGTAAGAAAAAAGCTTAAGCAGATAAATTGAAGTATTACGGTAATACAATGACATTAATAATGCAGAATCTGTAATATGACAGTAATGCAAAATGTTACTGTAGCTTATGGTAGTGTCGCAAAATGTTACTGCAAAATGATGACAGTAATGAGGGGTGTAATACAATGACAATAATTCGTTCTCATTTTTTAGCACATTTTTTTCTCATTTTTTGTTTTCATTCTTTCATTTAATTTTTAATTATTTCTTATATTATACCAAATTTTATTCTTAAAATACAAGGGATTAAGCAAATTTTGAATTTCAACCGAAATTTCAGTCTGGTCATGGAATCCACTAAAATATTTTTGTGAAGTGATTTAAAATGAATTCTCGAAAAATTATACTTCATAGTTTTTAGAATTATGAATGTTTTTATAGCCAAAATATCATTAGTATTGCTAGACAAATAAGGCATCAATCTTTCGATCGATATTCACTTTAATTATTTTAAATCTATCCATTGATTAGACTGTTGATTGAAATTTAGTATTTACGTGATCTGTTTAGTTTGATCTGATTTAATCATAATTTTATATTTAATCTTATATATCTCATCTAATCTTATAATGACTTATATTAATAATGTGAATGTATATTCAGATGAAATCCGTTGTGGTCCATTCAAGCAACTTTTCCATCCGGAACAATTAATTAGTGGCAAGGAAGATGCGGCTAATAATTATGCTCGTGGTCATTATACCATCGGTAAAGAGCACATTGATGTGGTATTAGAAAAAGTTCGAAAACAGGTTCATAATTGCTCCTTTTTCTTGATTTTGAAATATCCAAATTTCGGAATTCTCGCTTTGATATTAATTTTTCGTATTTTTAGACGGAACAATGCATGGGATTGCAAGGTTTTTTGGTATTTCATAGTTTTGGTGGGGGTACCGGATCCGGATTTTCATCATTACTAATGGAACGACTTTCCGTTGAGTATGGTAAAAAATCAAAACTTGAATTTAGGTAAAAATCAAAACTTGAATAGCGCAAAAAATTTTCGCAAATTTGACCTCTTTATATTTTACTATCAGTATTTTATGTAAAAGTAAATGATTAAAAAATCGAATTTGTGTTATTTTTCAGTTACTATTAAATTTATCTAATACAATAACATTCAAAGAAATAAAATAATCATTGTAATTGTTGTGCATATATAAGCATCACTATTGAGTTAAATTATTCAATTTGAATTTTTTTTTTTAGCCATTACTACAATTAATTGTTTATCAATTCTGCGTAACAATTGATTGACTAAATCAATTAATTGGTTCAGTTAATTGAAATTTTCTGGACAAATGATATATGCATTTTAGGAAATTATGACAAGAATTAATTTTATGTTATAGAATTTATTTATAAATTAATTAATTCAATCAATAATCGAATTATTCATTTGTAATATCATCCGGTATTTTATTTCTTATCTTTCAGTATCTATCCAGCACCTCAGGTATCAACAGCTGTTGTTGAACCATATAATTCAATTCTAACAACTCATACAACATTGGAGCATTCCGATTGTTCTTTTATGGTTGACAACGAAGCCATTTATGATATTTGTCGACGAAATCTTGACATCGAAGTTTGATATTATTAAAAATTCCAATAATTGATAATCATATAATTAACAACGTGACATGGCGAAATGTTCATATCTTTATTTGTAGCCATTACAATAATTATACAGTAAGATATAGTTAGATATAAAATTGATTTAAGGAGAATTCGGAAAATTTAAAAAAAAAAAAAAGATTTTTTAAGTAAAAATGTTGGTAAATTTATTTGCTAATCTCATTTTTTTTTTTTTGTGTGGTAATTAATCATGCGAAGAATTTTGTCTAAAAAAATTTGGAAAACGTTTAGATATGTGGAAGGTGTTGGAAAAACTGAAAGAATAAAATATTACTTGTTTTTTATGGATAATCAAAACTTTTTTCCTACTTTTTATCAAATAAAATCGGAAGTTTTAGAGACCATCATATGTCAATTTAAATCGGCTTATTGCGCAAATTGTTTCGTCGATTACCGCATCTTTACGTTTTGATGGTGCTTTAAACGTAGATTTGACTGAATTCCAGGTTTATCTTTTCCATAATTTCTTTTTTACAAATTTAGAATTTTTATTTTGATAAAAATGAAAACAAATATCTTTTTTATCGCTTTCTCTTTTTTTTCTTTTTTTTTTTTAAGTTCTGAACATACTAGAAAGGATTAAAAGAAAAAAAAGTTTTTTGATTATTGATAATTATCATAAATTAATACTTGATAATAAATGAATGAAAAAAAGCAGAAATTTATTAAAATAATTAGATTACTTTCCTGAAAATTACTTTTGCTAAATATTTTTCAGATCTTTATTGCTGTTTAAGGTGAAGGAATTATAATTGAAAAAAAATCCAAGCTTTTTAGTTAATGCGCAAATAAATTATTCTATAATATATGCACATTCTTTAAATAGCTAAATACTTCTCTGAAAATGCAAAATAGTTTACAGTTTTTTAGCTGAATTTTTCGAATTTCAAAATTTTGAATTTTTTGTTTTAGACAAATTTGGTACCATATCCAAGGATACATTTTCCCTTGGCAACATATGCTCCTGTTATATCATCTGAGAAAGCTTATCATGAGCAACTTAGTGTTGCTGATATCACAACAACATGCTTTGAACCGCAAAATCAAATGGTAAAATGTGATCCAAGACGTGGGAAATATATGGTATATATTGCAATCACATATTTCATTTTTAAATAATTATTTTTAAAATCTAAAATTTCCCTCAAAATTTTATTTATTGGATGATATTTTAAATAGAAATCAACCAGTAATTGCATATTTATTTATTTCTAAAATTAAAATTATAAATTAGGTAATGTTTCAAAAAAAAAAAGTCAAACTATAATATGTATACCTATTTATTTTAAAACTTTCATATTCTCCTCGAAATTATAGAATAGATGATACTTTAAAAGAAATTAATCGATGATGCATACATTTAGATGTGGCATATTTTGAACATTGAAAGATATAACTATAATTTTCCAAATTTATCAATAAGAATGATTCCTATTTATTTTTAATCGAAATGATTAATTCAATAAAAAAAATTTCAACGTGAAAAGTTTGTCGATTTAATTGTTTAGAAAAGTCAAAATTGGAAAGATTGGAGATTTCTCAAATTTTCATTCATTTTTTGGCTTAAATTCAATGATTTATTAGTAAATATACTTGATAATTTGACATTATAGGCAGTATGTTTATTATATCGTGGTGATGTTGTACCGAAAGATGTAAATGCTGCAATTTCTATGGTTAAAACAAAACGTGGAATTCAATTTGTTGATTGGTACTTTTTTTTTTCTTCTTTTCTTTTCTACCTTTTATTTTATTCAAATTTTTGTTTGAAATAATTAAAAGCTTCCTCATTATATTAATTTAGTTATATGCATGATTTTTTTTCTTATCTACTAATAATTTTTATAGGTGTCCGACAGGATTTAAAGTTGGCATAAATTATCAACCACCTACTGTTGTTCAAGGTGGTGATCTAGCAAAGGTTATTAAATTACGTATAAAATTTATAGCTTAAAAAGGTTTAATTCAAAATTTAATTTTTTTCATAATTTAAAAATTTGCACATTTAATAGCATTTTCACGTATAATGTGAAAAAAATTAGGTATGCTTTCTAAGAATATTTTCACGTTTCACGTATAAAGGTACATCGAGCTGTCTGTATGCTATCGAATACGACCGCAATTGCTGAAGCGTGGGCACGTTTGGATCATAAATTTGATTTGATGTATTCGAAACGTGCATTTGTACATTGGTATGTTGGTGAAGGTATGGAAGAAGGTGAATTTTCGGAAGCACGTGAAGATTTGGCAGCATTAGAAAGAGATTATGATGAGGTAAAATTATTCAAATTGCTAATTAATTTAATTTATTCATTTATAATTTGCAAATTCTTTTCAAAAAATAAATAAATAAATAAATAAAAAATTATAAGAATTTGGAAAAAAAAAAAAAAAAAAACGAAAGTCAAGCATATTATTAATGAATCCTTAAAATAAGAGATGAATAGATTAATGCGATATATTTCCTGATGATTTCATTTGATATTTTCACTGTGAAATTCTGATTACTGATAATTTTCTCAAACTATTTCATTTTATTCACTTATTCGTTCAAGACATTAATACGTATTGAATTTTTAATTTTAAAGTATTTCCAAATAAAAATTCCATAATTATTTATCAATAATAAAAATTTAATTTACAGGTGAGTAAAGATTCAGCAGCACTTAGTGATGATGAAGAAAGTGAATACTGAACATTTTTCGAAATAATAAATGTATTGAAAAAAATGTCCATTATTTTAAATTACACAATTCATTTTTTTATATACCATATTATCACCTTTTTTTTGGTGCATAATAATTATTATAAATGAACAGTAATTAGTATGGAAGTTATTTCCATAGCAATTGAAATAACATTTAATCATCTATTGGATATCAAAGAAGAACTTGATTTGGGACAATAACAATTATTATGAATTAAACAATAATCAATATTGAGTGATTACTTCTCCATTTATTTGTTTAAAAGATATATAATTTATTCTAATTTTATTTGTTAGTTATTACTTTGTTGAATACTTCAAGTAGGGAAGAAAAAAATCTTTTCTAATAGTATAATCAAAATTTAACATTTATCTATTTATTTTGTTGAAATATATTAAAAGATGAAAATAAAAAAAAGGAGTATTACATCATTGTTATCTCAATTTCAATAACTAATTTGATAAAAGTCTACAGCTATAATAAAGATTATGACAAAGGAAGCAAATAAATTAAATGAATTAAAGTAACAGAAACATCATCATCATTATTATCTCAATTTCAATAATGAATCTGATAAAAAATTTAAGGTCATGATAAAGATCATAAAAATGAAAGCAAATAAATTTCTAGAGTGGAAAAATTGAAATAAGAAATGAAATTACAATAAAATGAACAGAATATGATGGCGCTGATAAAATAAACAAATAATGATGACAATTCATAATTAAATTTCGGAATATTTGTAAAAGCAAAGGGAGAAAATGTTATTCATATAAATTTATATAGATAAAAGTGTAAATGTTTGTGTTACTTTTGACAAAATGTTGCAAGTTCTTACCTACTGCATTCACTTTGCGGAAAATAGGAGCTGTCAATAGGTTCAGTCCGCTCTCTTACTTTTATTTGCCACAGGTATGATAGGTAACAAAAACCATGAATGCAAATTGTGTCAAAATTTCAAATCAATCGGTAATAATTTGAAACGCTATCTCAAAATGAACAACGAACATTTACGACAAAAGGCAATTCAAGACTCGATCTAATAGTAGAAGTCAGAGAAGTAATCCATAAACCGCTTAAAGCGTGACCATTTCAATTACTATACACAGGCCGACTGCCTGTGAATTCAGGAAGTAGGCGTGGCCAATAAGTTCAATTCGCTTATGAAGTCGTGGTCAAAAAATTCACTTGCTGTTATCTGTCACAAGTGTAACACGTAAAAAAGAGTAGGTATGCTTATACAAAAACACACGCCTATTCGAATGCAACGTTGTATCAAAATTTGAAAGCAATGATAAAGAACTTTCGGAGATTTAAGATTTATAACAACGAACATTTACGTTTCTGTTTCTATAGATTGTATAGGTGTCATATCTGCGACAGTCTGACAATTCTCTCTCTCTCTCTCTCCTATCTTTCTCTTTCTTTTTTCTATTTTGCCTCTTTTTTGCTCCTTTCAACCTCCTCCCTCCTATCTACGTCTACTTTTTTATAAAAAAACGAAAGATACTTCGACTGTCCATTCTTCACGTGTAATTTTACAACTTCGATTATCCGATGGAAGTGGAAGTTACGAATTTCTTCAAACCGTTTTTATTGAAATGTTGACACTGTAAATGATAAACGGATTGATAATAGAGAAATACATAAAAATTTAACTGAAACATTGTGCAGTTAGCGTACATCATATTGAATGTGCATGTTCATAATATATATATTTTTTTCTTATCTTTCTAATCATCACTGATCACTAATCAGTCTAATGTTGGCATCACTGGAATGCTAAATCGGAACGGATTAGTAGGACGATGAGATAGACTACTACCTGTCTGGTTTGTTTGATCTTCTTCATGAATGATTGGTCTGATTATTCGGTCTGTATGTGTAGCTGTTTCTATTGGTAGTAATTGATGACTGTAAATCGGATGGCAATCATCCGCTCTTTTATTTTTTGGGGTCTTGTTGTTTTATCAACAACAATATAAACTGATAATGGTGGATCTGAATCTTAAGCAAACTCATTACATAAATTAATAAATTCTAATTTTCCATCACCTTGACTATTTTCTGATTAATCATAGCATAATCCTTTAAATCATTAGAAAACATTTGCTTTAAGTAATTTCCTTCATTCAAAACATTTCATCTGTTGTAGAATTATCATCATAATTTACAAAAATTGCATAAGAAAGAATGTGCAGCCGATAATTGGGATTATTTATTTTATATCGAGAATAAATGAGTTGTATTAACCAATTTCATGCGCTGATCGAGGATTATTCCAAGAAATCGAATGACTAAGATAAATTGGATTACTCGGATGTAAATTATTTTCAAATTTCTACTGGAGACACAGTAGACAATGGCTGATCTCTTTGATCGTTGCTCGATGGCACGGCATTGAAACAAAAAAATTCAACTGATTTCTTTGGCTTGTGTTGTTATAGCAGCTAAATATGGTGAAATTTTATATATCCTCTGCTGTAAATATTTTTCAATTATAATCTGTTTTTCTTTTCTTTTCTTTTTTCTTTTACTATAGATATGCTTTTCAAATATTTTTAATTAAATCACTTGTAAGAAGAATCATTTAAAAGTAGTTTTTCATAGTAATTATTTTTTATTTTTACCGTTGTTTTTTATATTTTTTGTTGTTAATGCTTTTAATTGTAATTTGTGTCTTTTACTACAAATATATTTTCTCTACTTCTTCCATATAAATAAAAATTTAAATGTTTGTTTGCTCAAAATCTTAAATCTCTGAAAGTTCTTAAACATGTGCCCTATCTATATAAAAACACGCCCCCATTCTAATGCAACGTTTTATCAAAATTCCAAATCAATCGGCGAAGAATTTAAACGATGTGTCGAAATGAACAACAAACACATTTTTATTCAAAATAGAATAGCTGGACCCAGCCATATGGTCTGGACCAGCTAATCATTTTGCAATCCATTAACAAAAAAACGGGAAAATTCTGATAAAAAAAAGCGGTTTGTACAATTCGATAAACATTTTTACCTATTCAATTTAAAAAATATTCCAATTTATTATGTTTACATACAATTTTTCGTTTTTTAGAAAGAAGAAATGAGGTGGAGAAAAAGAACAAGAATTTAAGAAATAAATTGGAAATATTATATAAATAATGTAAAATGACAGAAATAAGTTTGAAACATTTATTACAGAAATTGGATTGAAGTTAACATTAAAAATGGAAAAAATACTAACATCATATGTTCATATGCTGATAGATTTCAATTTCAAGTTTTATGATTTTATTAATTTTTAATCTTTTTTCTTTCATTTTTTTTTTTTTTTTTTTTTTTTTTTTAAGAAAATAATTTGGTCAATAATGAATATACATTTTGATCATCATGCCACTAGTGTATTTAACCGTATGATTACAAAAAATTTGAACTAGTTAATGAATTAATAGAAATTAATTAACAATTAACAAATGTAATTAGACATTAGATTAACTGTGCAAATTGAATTAAAAAGCATATGATAATGTTTAACAGCCAAATACTTTGACTCTGTTAGTTACAAAATCCAAAATTCGATGATTACGATAATTCAAACCACCGAATGTTACGGCTTGATCACTGCAGCAATGAAGAGTTCCATTCTAAAAAAAAAAGTAGTAATAAATTGTTGAACAATTAATGATATGTATATAATTAAAATAATTTTTCCAAGCTGTTAACTTAGTTTATGCATTTATTATCGTGGTAATTGAAGAATAAAAATAATTCATAATCATTAATCTATTGTTGAGCAAACAGAAAGAAAGAAACAAAATTAAAAATTGATCGAGATTTATCCTTTCTACAAAAATAAGTGTAATTGTTAAAAATTGCAAAGTTTTTTTGTTTAATGAATTAAATCAAAAATAATCACACAAAATATCTGATTATTTATTGATTCAAAAAAATAAAAGAGGCAAAAAATACCGTCTTTTTTGAAGTTTTTGATCCTTTGCTTTCAATTAAATCTTTCAAACTATTTGGATCAAATAAGTGCTTTCCTTCCTATAAAACTCCAAAGTTTTATTTAAGCATCTCCTTTCCAAAGTATTGATATGATAAATTGATAACAGCCAGATATACTGATATATATATGATAAGCATATCAATTGGATTAATAAGTAGTACATATATTAAGCTTTCTAATCAAACAATCGATATGATAAACAAGACAATAATCTAATATACTACTACATATGATGACCTTATCAATTCGATCAATAAATTATACATTCATTAGATTCTTTTTCTAAAAACATTGATATGATTAGTTGGTAATAGCAAATGATAACCTTATCAATTGGATCGATAAGCTGTATATTCATTAGGTTACTACATTGTATTAATGCTCGGTCCGTAGCACGAGGTGATAACCATCCAAAACATGCATCATTGGACATACGTTCGAGAGCGGAACGAGAAAAAACGATGCCAGCTTGAGGTAAAATTGTTGTATAAATATTCCATGGAAATAAATATGAATATAAATTCCTAAAAAAAAAGATTAGTTTTAATTTTTACTTTCAAAATAATACTAAAAATAATCATTGATAATTTATGATAGTATTTATGGTAATAAAATTTCATAATGGTTGATAGTAAACGGTAGTGATAAATATGAAGTAGATTATAATGTGATGAAGACAAATGTATCTGTATGATTTAGCGATAAATAATAAATTGTCATTTACTGATAACAATGATAATGATATTAAAAATTGATAATGTTAAAGATATAAATGCATATAAATAATGACGGTAATAAAAAAACTTGCAATTGTTCCACTTTTCAAGCATGATAACGTTGGAAATTATGAATATTTTATCAATTTACTAATTGTTAATGATTATATTTTTTAGAACCGATGTATTCAATGTTTATACATTATGATAAGAATAAACAAATATGATAATGACAAACACATTTGTTAATAATGATGGACAAATATGATAATGATAAGCGCATATACTGGTAGTGATAACCAAATACGCCAGTGATAATGATAACAGCAAATAGTTTTCTCAATATATTACTAAAATTGTCAGCTTTTTCATAATTCATATTTCGAAATTTCAGAATAGCCTTCTTTACTCTTGTTTCTTTTATGATTATGAAGTATTTGTTAATAAATGGTATTAGATGATACAAACAACAAAAAAATTATCAAATATTCTTTAAATGAAATTGAAATCGAGAATTGTACAAAAATCGAAATTACTAATTTCAATTAAAATAACTATTATTTCTTTTAACATATTTTGGCTAAAAATTTTTCCAATATCATTTGTGAATTGCAAATTAATTTTTTCTAAATACAAAAAAGTTACGGTTATAAAAAATATATGAAGAAAAAAAATAGGTGCTTCATAAAAAAAAGAGAGAGAGAAGAAAGAAGGAAGAGATGAATGAATTGATGGAATTTATTAATCGGTAAATTATCTGAGAATAAAAAAATCAACAAATATAATTGTTTTTTATAATGGCAATGATTGAGAATCACAAAAAACATTATACGTGCTTGAAGAAACGGCAAAAATTAATTAAATTTTTTGAAATGAAGTCAAAAAAAAATGATGCTATAATTAATTTTGACCAATGTTAATGTTGATAAAAAGCGTTGACTTTGAAATTAAAAAAAAGTCACTCAAAAAAAAAAAAAAAAAAAAAAAAAAAAAAAAAAACAAATGAAAATGGAATTCATAAATGATTATACAAATTGATGATTAATAAAAAGAAATAAAGGATAATATTACCATTATATTTAATTTCATCATTTCTTCTATTAAGCTGATATTAATTGATTACAACTTTTACTATCACTGCAACTGTTAGCTTTAGAAGTTCGCAAGAAAAATATACTATTATTGTTCTGGAAGTTTTCAATGAAAAGATAATATCTTTTGTTTAAGAACTGGTAGGTAAAAAAGACAAAATTTTATTTTGGAAAATCGCGGGAAAAACAATAATGAATCATCCTTTTGGGAGCTTGTAAGAAAAAGGTAATTTGGAATGAATTTATTTTCCAATATTTTTTTTTTCTTTCAATCAAATACAATATAGTTTTTTTTTTTTTTTTTTTGAATTTAAATACATAAAAGATAAGTTGTAAATTTTGTTCATTTTTTCCTTCAATAATCTAAATTTTCCAAATTTTAAAATAAAATAAACTAACCTTTTGCTAATTATTCTTCCCAATATAATTGATTGCTGTGAATTATTAAAAGTTAATAATATCCGTCGTAAATTTGCCATAATAATAAAAGTCTGCTCATCACCGATAATTGTCCAAAATGGATTCTGTTGTTGTAGTTGTTGTTGTTTGCTATGTTTTATAGAATATTTGATAATTTCACGATATAATTCCCAATGATACTGTGTTTTATTCGTATTTACAAATGCGATATTAAGTTCTTCTATAATAATATATAATAATGAAATTAATTTAAAAATAAAAAATTTGCAAAAAAGAAAACCTTTTGATTGATAACGCTAAAATGATAAAGTTTTTCAACGATAAATTTCGCTATAATATTTAAATGTATCATAATATTGAAATGTATTTAAATATTAAATTTAATTTAAGAAAAGTTAAAAATTTAGTGGCAAAGTTAGTGTATTAAAATTTGAATTATAGCCAGAATTAAATTTATTATTTTCTATTGTAACTTGTTGTTTTGCTAAAATATTATTTTATTATAACTAATCAAACCATGTATAATAATAGCAATATTAATATTAATACTATGATACTCATAACAAAAATAATAATAAAGATATTAATTAATAGTTCTTAAATCTAATATTTCAATTCTATATAAAAAATATTTTTGTTAAATCCTAAAAATTAACATCTACAAATAAAATTTGTTAACAAAATATTTTTTTAAACTTCTTGCTAATTTAAAATAAGAAGTTGCTTATATAAAATGAAATAAAAAAATGGCTAGAAACGAAAAAAAGCAATTGTAATAATTACCTGAGAAAAAGTAATGATAATAATTACCTGCAAAATTACGACGAATTTCTTTTGAATTAGTTATGTAAACAGTATGATTACATTGTTTAGTATATGTATCACGTAATGCTCCTACATATTTCCGTTTAGATAATTGATTAGGATGAATAAATATGATGCATTGTATTTGAATATCGAATAGAATTGAATTATTATTTAAATTGATCGAAATAAACTGTTTTTCTGGATCGATAGAAAAAGATTGCGTAATACTAGACGAAATTTCATTGTTATAATTAAATGTAGCACAAAGTCCAATTAATATACCAATTAAAATACCAAGAACAAATTGCAGGCTAGTATTAGATGAAAATGATTGCTTGCGACAAGTTGCGACTAGTCGCGACAATGTCAAAATCAATTTTCGCATCAAATTTCAACCATACCGGTAAGCTTGATATGAAAAAATATTTCTCATTAAACTATTGTTTAAATATGTGCAAAAAATAGTATCGCATAAATAATTTAATCAATAAAAATATTTTGGCAAAAAATAAAAAATAAAAAAAAATAAAGGGAAAGAGTGAGAAAAAAAAGGAATAATTGAAGCAATATACCAATTTTCTCTTTTATATTGATTTTTATTTTTTCAATAAAAGATGTGAGAAATTTCCGCAATTATAATTTTCAAAAGAATTCTAATAAATAAATGATCTTCTTTTCCGCTTTCCCGAATGATTGAATCATTTGGGATACGATGCATCATACCATCATCTTCTTCCGATAAAATGGCAGGTATGCTCTAAATGTCGCTGTTGATTCATCAGAAAAGTGGAATTTTTTAAAAAAATATCAATCAGAATCGAATCATTTTGTTTAAACAATCCATTCAGATTAATATTCAAAAATTTGGCTCATTTGATTGAACTTTGCTTAGTGTATTGTATAAATGTATTTAAATGTGTAACAAAAAATTTTAAAATGTTTTGAAAAGAAAAAAAAAGATAAAACAATGAGGGAATAATAATAACAACAAGGATGTCAATAATAATACTGATAATGATAACGATCATGTAAAGAATGTTAATGAACGTTACAAGGACAATGTTGAAATGAAATTAGATCAAATAAAAGAAGAAAATAGTTCATTGTTAAACCAATTAATTGAAATTTCAAGGAAAAATAAAAATAAGAAAAAGGAAATCGATTTTACCTATTTCATAGATAAGAAAAACGACAAAAATTGATGATAAAAAATATTCCATTATTTCTTTGGAAAATTTTGTTTTATATATAAGATTTATGGTTGCTTCAAATATTGATTATTATAATAATGATGATATTAATGGACAACTGCAAAAATACAACAATGCTGGTAATGATGATGGTGATGATGATGATGATGATGATGATGATGATGATGATGATGATGATGATGATGATGATGATGATGATGATGATGATAATGATAATGATCGTGATAATGATGACAATGGTGAATACTCAGGAACAATTACAATAATAATAATAATAATAAAAACAGTGATCGTTCACAATGTTGATAGCATTAATTGAGAGATGAATAATAAAAATCAATAGTAATACAAATAATTTTTTTTAGTAATCATAATAGCGATAATAATAATAATAATAATAATAA